>JANIJG010014902.1:0-40908 GCA_024611175.1 Megaceryle torquata
AAAAATAGGTTTCCTCCTTTTTACATAAAGAAATTTTGGCAAAGAGATGGAAAGCAACTGATTTTTTTTTTTTTTTTTTTTTTTTTTTTTTTTTTTTCCCCAGATTTTATGATATGGACAGAATTTTCAGGTTCAAATTAATTTTTCACTACTGTTACTGACATACATAAGCATAAATATCAGTTCTTGTCCATTTATTCCATTCATGCAAATGGTCAGCAAAAGGCCTTGGACAAAATAACTGAGCCATTTCAGAGCTGCATGCAAGCACTGCTGTACTAGGCTAGCAATAAATGACTGCCACTAGGGAATGGAGAGAAACCAGCAGAGTAACTTCAGGGAGGACTTTGAGGTGCACTTCTTTCTTGACTATTGCACATCCATCCCTCAAAGCTAAAAAACAGTGGAATCCTGTTTTTCTTGGAAGACACTATTGCTGTTGTTTCCCTTTTTTCTTTCTTTACTTTCTAGAACTACTGCCTTTTCAAGTCTCTAAAGTCATGCAGCTCTCCTACAACATACTTAACAGGATAATTCAGTATCTGATGCTTAGTAAAGACCAGCTGAGCCTGAACTGGAATAAAAAAAGGAAAGAAAAGACCAGATTGAATGACAGCCAAAGTATATGGAGAAAGTCCCAACTGACTCAGCAGGATCTGGATCTACTCTTTATAGTAGCCCAAGAACTTGAAAGAAAATTTGGAAGAAAAAGTTGAAAAGGAACTGGCAAATAAGATGAGAGTAGAATAGAAAAGAAGAGAGTGAAAATTAATAATAGATTAAAAAATTAATAATAAACAAAGAAATATCCTCTGAGAAGAAATCAAGTCACATGGCATGTCTGCTAAAGACACAAAAGTGTTCCATCAGTATGTCTATACATTCACTCTCCTTTAAACAAAATCATCTGGGACACACAAAAAGATGTTTTACAGAAGAAAAAAAAGGTATTGAGAGAGCTGTCATTTGGTAGAATAGCAGCTGATCAGGAAAAGATTGCAAACAGCATGAGGAGTTGGCATTCATTTACTGACAAGGGCAACTTAAAGTTGCAGGATGAAAATATTACCCGTGTCAGAAGAGATATCTCTGTCCCACAGAGTGAATTGAGTTTCAAAGATTTCTCATCCCTTTTTTCTTAATAAGTATTAACAGTTGCCTAAAAAAAAAAAAAAGAAAATTCGCTTTGACTTTCCCTCATTGTTCTAAAAGCATGGTCAAAAAGCATGTTTTTACTCTATGTCACAGAATATGTCTTGCTAGTACACACAAGATTTAGAGGTTTTTTATCTTGGCTAACATTACTGTGAACCTCTGCACAGAACAGATTTCACAAGTGATGCATAGTGAACTGATGAATGTATTGAAACCCCAAAGTACATTAGGGGTTTACAAATCATTAAAACTATGGATTCAGATTAACTTCTGTAACTATGTTACAATCAGTAAAATTAATGTTGATAAATTAGCCCTTTTCCTGGTAGTGCTAAGAACTGATAGAAATGTTGGAAAGGGAGTGGATTTAAGGCCATGTTTATCCTACAGATCTCTTTAGTATGTCTGTGATGGTCAAGACAGAAAGAGGGGTCAAGATACCCTCAGAAGGGGTGATAAGTGGCTGATATATTTCTGCTATAAAAACATCCATCAGGGAGATACAAGGGAAAAACTGCCTTTATCATAAATGTTCTGTTTTATTCATGGGGAATAGATTAAACACCCCAGTTTTCCCATGTCAGTGTCAGCATTACATAATAGCACCAATAGTAGAGGGATAAGAATGACCTTACATTTATGCAAAAAAGTATCCCTTTTGCAGAGAGAAACTGAAAGAGCTATGTGTTATTTAAATGTTCAAAATAGACATTAACAAATGCATTTCATTCTATTAGCACAACTGTGATGGTTCACTAACCTTTCATTTTAAATTCCTTTTTCTGTTTTGCTGAGAAAGAACCTATTTGTTGTTGACAGCCTTACTGCTTAGTAGCTGTTGGAATAAAAGAATGTATGAATACAAGGATAAAGAGGTACAGAATTTAAGGTTATTATACACATGTTAGATTTAGAGCGACAATTCATCATTTCATGAAGTGCTTTTTGAAACCTCTAAGTACTACAAATGTATAGCTTATTGATCATAAAATTGATAAATGTGTTAATATTTCATAGGAGAAAGCTAATGTATCTTGCAAATAACAACAGGACAAGCTACCAGTCGCAGCCTTCATAGTTGCAATAAAACATTGTTTTTACCTTTGGACCCTGCTGTTTGAAAGATTAAAGGTTGTACAGGCACATGCTGTAGCTCCTTTCAGAATGTGCTATCACTGATCATAATTAAGGCGATATTATAGAATCATAGAATGTATTGGGTTGGAAAGGACCTCTAAAGGTCATCTAGTCCAACCCCCTGGCAATAAGCAGGGCCATCTCTAACTAGGTCAGGCTGCTCAGAACCTCATCAAGCCTGGCCTTGAATGTCTCCAGGGATGGGGCCTCCACTACCTCTCTGGGCAACCTATTCCAGTGATCTATCACCCTCATATTAAAGAACTTTTTCCAATGTCTAACTAAAATCTACCCTTTTCTAGCTTAAAGCCATTTTCCTTATCCTGTCACTACAACCCCTTGTGAATAGTCCCTCTCCTGCTTTCTTATAGACTCCTTTCAGGTACTGGAAGGTTGCTATGAGGTCTTCCTGGATCCTCCTCTTCTCCAGGCTGAACAACCTGAACTCTCAGCCTGTCTTCATAGGAGAAGTGCTCCAGCCCTCTAATTAATTTTTGTGACTCTCCCCTGGACATGCTCCAACAGGTCCACTTCCTTCTTGTGTTGGGGGCTCTGGAGCTGGACACAGTACTCCAGGTGAGGTCTCACCAGGACAGAGTAGAGGGGCAGGATCACCTCTCTCAATCTGCTGGCCATGCTTATTTTGATACAGCCCAGGATTTGATTGGCCTTCTGGGCTGCCACTGTGCATTGGTGGCTCATGTCCAGCTTTATTTATTAGTACCCCCAAGTCTTTTTCCAAAGGTCTGCTCTCTAGCATATCCTCTCCCAGGCTATATTGATAATGCTGGTTGCCCAGGTGCAGGACCCTGCACTTGGCCTTGTTGAACCTTATGAGGTTCACCTGAGCCCACCTCTCCAGCCTGTCCAGGTCCCTCTGGATGGCATCCCATCCCTCTGGCATATCAACTGCACCACCCAGATTAGTATTGTCAGCAAACTTGCTGATGGTGCACTCCATCCCGCTGTCTATGTCACTAATGAAGATAAACAACACTGGTCCCAGTACAGACCCTTGAGGGACACCACTTGTCACATTTTCCCATCTAGACATTGAGCCAATGACCACTGCTTTCTGGGTGTGACCATCCAGCCAGCTTCTTATCTACTGAACGGTCCACCCCTCAAACCCATATCTCTCCAGCTTAGAAAGGAGGATGTTGTGGGGGATGGTGTCAAAGGCCTTGGTGAAGTCAAGATAGATGACATCCACAAATCCTCTAGTGTGTTCTGAAGGAAGCTTACTATATGTATTTGTTTGCTGTTGCCATGTGTTGAATGTTTGTTGAAAAACTTAGCTCAAATATTTGTCAAGATGCCAGGTAAAAACTTCTGAAGGAAATCCAAGAGATTTCAATCAGAATAAACAGAAAGCGTGAGGATGATTAAAGTACATCTAACAATTGATTTATGAATCAGAATGTAGAGACACAGAAAACAGCATAAATAATTTATCACACTATTATTAAAGTAAACACAAAAAGGGCAATAGAGATTCCACAAAAACATGAATCAAGATCCATGTCTAAGAAAGCTTATAATATAAATTTTAGAAGAGGCATTGTAAGTGATGATAGATAACTTGGAGGGGTTGAGTAAGGGTTACTTTTGATTGATCACATGCTCATCCTATTTAGACATTGTTCAACTGTGAATGTTCTTTTTATATTATATAAGATGCCAGTGAAATAAAGAAGCTAATCCCTGTGCTTAACTTTTCTGTTGTGAAACAGGATGAATAAGTTAATTTCCCATGGACTTAAATAAAAAGAGCAGAGTGGCAGCTTAGTGGACACAAACAGGGACTGCTGAAAGCATTTTCCCTTTGAAACAAAACAGACTATGAAGAATATATTTCACTTAAAGAAAAAGGACTCATATAAGTGACTAAACAACATTTTACTCCCTTTGGGTTCTATTTATTTTATTCCATTATTATTATTCTTTAAGGTGAGACTCCTGGTGAGAAGAAACTTCTAGCACAGCTGAAATAAAAATTCTCCCTGTTTTCCATAGGGCCATGCATAACCACTACAACCTTATTTACTTATAAAAATATAATTTGAAAACAGCAGTAACGAGACATAAATCTAAGTGTCCATTGTCTGTACATGAGACTCTGGCATAAGTGGGTTTTTTTCGAAAACATTCACAGACTTTTCCTTCTTTAACTGCCCCAGGGTCAACCTTGGCTCCCAGTTCCTTGTTCCTGTTGTGGAGTAGTGACTCTAACTGCTCCTTCACACTCCTCCTGAAAGCCCCAGACAGAGGTGTTCAGCAGAAAGCCAAGAGACAATAGTCAAATCACATTGAGAGTTAGTAGCTATCAGAACAGATTGCTCAGAGATTTTTCCTCATGGCAGTACTCAAAAACTTGAACTTTCTCTAATGCTGAAAATATCCATGCCTTGAACAGGACATTGGACTAGATGACCTTCAGAGATCCTTTGTAACCTTTTTTTTTTTTTTTTCCCTATGATCTAAATGAATTTTAAGTTTCTGTGTTCTAAATGGATAAGATATTCTTGACTTGAGAGGTTTAAATAAAATATGCACCAACCCTTTAGCCTAGAAATAGTTCATAGGATGAGTCTTGATATGCAATAAGCTAAGCAAAAGATAAATTAACAGTTTGGGTAATAAAGACCAAGGAAAAGTAAATTGTGTTCTTCCATTCCTGACAAAGTTGAATTTAGTTTATTAGCTGGATCAGATACTCCCAAATAATCTTCATGAATGTAAACCTGACTTCTAAATATATAATGTAATCTCTGCTATACAAGATTATGTTATGATGTTTTCTTGGCTTCGGGAATTGGGTTACTAGCAGAAAATATTAAGCCCATTTTATTTCTAGAAATTCCTTTTATCTTAACATCAGTCCCTAGAGGGCTTCTCACACTAAGTTTGATCAATAAATCACAGAGGATCCATATAAAGTAAATATAAAGATTCATTCATTTTCAAAAGGAGTTTCATAGCGAGGGTTTATAAAGCAATCAGCTTACACTTTCTTACTAGTGGAGTCAAGGAGTTGGTGTGCTTGTGAATAAATATCAGTGTAAAACTTGTACAACTTCTCCTAGTATTTAAGACCAACCAAATGATGAAATGCAGAAATTAGAACCACTGAAGGCCTATTGCCCTGATAAATCCTATTAAATCTATACCAAAAGATAGTATAATTTAAGATGATTTCTTTTCTTCTCTATACAAGTAAGAGGTACAAAGTTTAGCTCCAAAGTATTAAAAGTATTCTATTATTACATTTGACCACAAGCAACTAGGAATAAAAACCTAAATTTCCTTTTTCATATTTTCAATAAACTTTTGATGCTGAATTCCTGAGGCTGGAAAATGACTGCAAATTATTAGAGATAGTGTCCAACAAGAACCTCTGAATTTTAGACAAGTGTTACAAAGTGTAACTCCATTTCCAGAGATAAATTTTCCTCAGAGACATAACTTCTAAAGCTTAAAATGAGGTCTTCAGTTTATAATACTGAGAATTCTGTAGGGCTTGAAATCCATACAAAACTAAACAACTTCCAGAATTATTCTTTGAAAAAAAAACAAAAAAACATTTGACATTTGAAAATAGTATCACATTAAAAAAGCTATAGTTGCACTTCACAATAGTCAGACATACTTAATCTGTCCCATCACCTAGCATCCTGCGGAGACATTAGCTCAGGTGCCTGCTGCAGCACTGAGATGATCCTGCTTTATTAGCCCTGCTGTTTTAATTCACTTGCTTCCAAGACCTCAGCTGGTGTTTCCATATGATACTATAGTGCTCTACATTGCTGCACTAGGAAGCTCAGACACATCTGTGTGTTACATTGCCCACTTCAGAGATAACCTTCCAATACCATCCACCTTTCAATACAGAAGAATTAAAGGAACACAGCTGACTTTATCCCTACTACTTTGCCAAAGTGGAAATTTGTCAGGTGCTAAAAAAATTAGCAATAGAAACTGTGATTTTAAAAATATACATAAGAAATACCATAGCTTTTTCAATTATAGTGCGGGTTATAGATATTTTTTTTAATATACACACATATATATATAATAATTGAATATGTAATTTCAATCATGTTTTCCTCCTCTGATGAGAGTACTATAGCCTTCAAAGTAAAGGCTATCTGGATGATGACCCTATGTGACATTTTATTCCTGTGCCCTTTCATTTCTTGTCTGAAGATTTCTAGCAACATGCTAGCAATATGCTAGCAACATATTTGTGCTGCTGCTTAGTTGGAGGAGAGGAGAGGAAAGGAAGCTGCCTCAAAGCAATTCACATGAGCAAAGGATTAATGAGAATGGTAGTAAGTTATATAATGGCTTCAGGCTTGAAAAATGCAACAGCACCCTTTTCCATAATGGATCTTTTGAAGCTAGTTTTATGCAACATTCACATTTTATTCAACTCTACATCAAGTTGAATTCCCATATTTGACTGCTGAAGATAGCAGAGATAACACTGCAATACTATCTTTATTTTTACTTTTTTCTTTTTGCTATAGTGAACTCATAAAGACAATGATGCATACCATGTCAAAATTTTACAGTTAAGTATCCCACTTTCAACCTTCCCTTCATTTCTCATCTCCTTAAATCTGAAAAACAAGAAGGAAAAGGAGACAGTACAGCTACAAAGCTGAGGATGTACATATACCGTTGTCATATACATGACATATGACATTGTCATGAAACTTATTAAATAGTCCACAATTAAAAACATAACAGTTTAGGGGGACAAATGATTAAATTTCTAGAAGCAAGAGTGTTGAGTGAGAGCAATAAAATTGAGGATAGACTATTTGAAAGACCTAAACCAGGATATGTAAGTGCAGCTATTCACAAAAGGAACAGAGCAGTAGAGCAATGACAGCCAGTGATGCAGAACTGTTAGAGAGGCTCAAGCTAAAGGAGCCAAGGAAGCAGACAGATCAGCTGAGAAAACAGTGTTGCAAAGGTCACAGTTCAGTGTGTTCTGTAGAAAGTAACAGGAAGGGCAATGGCATAGAGGGCATGGGAACTGGAATAATTTTATGTCACTACATAATAGGTGGAAAAACTAAAAGGGAGGAAAGTACAGTGAAAGAATATGGAGAATTCCAGTAAAGATAAATATATCATTTATATATTAGCACAATTACAAAGTAACTTAATGCATATGGGTGACTAGCGCTTACTGGAGAGAGTCCAGCACAGGGTCACAAAGATAACATGACAAAAGGCTGATAGAGCTAGGGCTTTTCAGCCTGGTGAAAAGAAGGCACAGGGCCAGCTTATCATTGTGCTTAAATACTTGGTGGGAGGAAATGAAGAAGAGGGAGCCATACGCTTCTCAGTAGTGCCCACTGGTGGGACAAGAAGCAATAGTCACACATTAGAACACATGGAATTCTATCTGAACACAAGAAAACCCTTTCTTTGGTGATCTAACACTGGAGTGGGTTGTCCAGACAGCCTGCAGTCTTTTTTAATATCTCCAAGGGGATATTATAATTCCCATTAGACACAGTCAGGTAATTTGCTCTAGCTGATGGCACTGGATGATCTCAGGAGGTTTCTTCCACCCTAAATGATTCTGCTATTCTGTGAAAAAGTTAACAAACTGTGTGATGAGATCAATTGCTGGTCTGATTTCAACTGAATTGTGTCATTGCCAGCAATAGAAGACATCCAGACAACAGAGCTCTGAAGAGGAAGAAATCCTCCAGAACACTGAGCAGAAATGTTTCTTGAGGAGGTGTTGAAATAAAACTGAGAAGTGATTTCACTCAAATGAAATATATCCTGATAACAAATGAACTCTGGCCAGGACTGGAGGAAAGTGAGTATCACTGAAGAGCCCTCTCTGCCTCAGTGCATACCACCTGTACCTATGTCACTCACAGCAAATGCTTGCTGTTACAGCAGTGAGTGTACTGAAGTATATCAGGCACCATTTTCTTTTAAAATTCTCAGGACAGGGATTTTTACCGGTCTTACATTCTGTAGCACATTTGTTTTAAAAATGTTAGTCTTCTGCTTTCAAGTCTAATGTTTACTATAGGCTTTGGGGTCCTGAGTAGCAATGTGCAAGTCTTTCAGCCACATTGTCACAGAAGTATAATTGCAATGAATAATTGCAAGAGTGTTATATATTTTGTAATATTCTCAGGTGATAATGGACATCAATCTCTAGGCATACTTTTCTATCTTGGAAGTGTAACCAAAACTGTGCATCTGCTTGCTTTCTGCCCAGAACCAGTCCAGTTTTCCATCAGTAAACTCTTTGAGTACTTAACAGAAGACCTTCATATGTCTAAACTGTTCTTCCTGTTCTTCACATCATTGAAACGAGGCAGTTTTCTTTTTAAAACCCATTACTGTGTAAATTTATCTTTTAGAGTAGCCCCTCCCTGAAACCAACTATCCAGGCAGCAGAATTTAGAGGTTCAAAAAGTAAATTTAAACCTCTGTGATTCTACTGAATCCATTATACAGCCATTTTAACTAAGGAAAGCAAGTATCTTGCCACACAGATACCTAAAACAGATAGATGAAGTTGTGTCATGGAAACTATTCTTCCTATCTTCTGGAAGAATGTCACTATTCTTGCCATTATAAATAAGACCAGAATCTTGCTAAACATTTTTTGCCTCTCATTTCACAAACAATACATTACTGAAATAAAGATCTACCTGACACAATCTTACATCCAGTGTCATAATCCATTTCCAAATTAGTGCTTCATACTAATCATGTGTTGCACAGGTATGGGATCTTTCTATGCATTAACCAGTACTCACCAAATTACATTTATGGCACCATTTCCAGATAGGAGTTTCATAGTTCTCTGAACTGTGGCCAACACTTGCTTTGTCCATCTTGCCCATGATTTTCTATAATATTGCCTTTTCCACTTTAGTACTGATGCTACTTTCCTAGCTTCCTTTTGACTACTGACACTTTCTAACAGAGCTTTAAAGACTTCAGTAACCCCTACTGAAATGTTTTTGTAGTTCCAGATCATGCCTTGCTAAGCTCTGCAGTCTTCTTGAAGTTCTCTTAACAGATTTCCATTCAGTTGCCTTCTCAGGTAGTGAACACTTTCCCAAAAGGCTTCATTCCAAGTGCCCTGTTGAAAGGCAGATTTAACTTATCTGTAATTTCTAGCACAGCAGTTCTTGAAGCTATCATAAGAAGCTGTTCTTGTAGCAAGTAGAAGGTACGGAATAATTCTGTCATTGTTGCAGCCATCATAATGGAGCACTGTAACCAAATCTCTTGTAGTATTGCCCTTTTGTGAGGACCAGTTTTATTCCTGGAAACAGCCGAGGTGCAAAGACCCAGATCCAGCCATGATTTTTAGATATTCCTTGATAGTAACTCCTGTGCTTATAATGAATTTCTTAAGCTTCATAAACTTCTTTTTGTTGTCCTGGACTTAAAATATCACCCTTCCTTTGATCTTCTGTGATGTGAAGTAAACATGCCTGGAATGCTCCCTCTGAGCCCTTCTTGCTACAGCTTCACCTGCATATATCAGGGATTTTGAGATTTTCCTCTCCAATTTCCTGGAGGCAACTGTTGCAGGCTGGTTTCCTCAGTATAGAAGAATCTCTGTAGGACCTTTGACTGTAGGTGGCTCCCACAGCTTTCTGCTTGAGACATCAGAGATCTCTTCATCTACATAACAGTTAGAAATTGTTTGCCTTTTAGCAGAATAATCCAAAACTAGCTGGCTCCAGCAGCTGTATATCTAAATGTGGAGGTTTTAACTCTGGTACACCAGAGTTCACATATAGAAATACAATTCTGTGAAATTAAGAGGCTGTAGTAACAGATTTTCTGGGTATGCAGAAATGAGCTTTATGACTATATACATTACACATTATCTCTAGACGTGAAATAAGCCCAATGTGTCCAGAGAATCTGATAGAGCAATACAAAAGGGCATTAGTTTGTTACTGAGAGAACTATTTCATTACTAGGTGGCAAATGCACTTACTCAAACTTACAGCACATTTGTAGTCAGAGTATGCCAAAGAATTACACTAATTAGACCGAAAGCTATTAAACATGTTCTGCATAATATTTAATATAATCTCCTACAACAGCATGCTGTTCTGTTTCTTATTATAGACATAGACTTTATATGCTGGTTTCCTCTGTTCTTCATTCATTAAAACCAAGCAATACTGTTTGTATCAGGTGCTGTTGCAAAGCCTTTTACTCAGCATTCTTCACAGGCTCTGTGAAGAGATTTTGGATCTTCTGCTTATTGCAGAGTGATTTATTAGTCATTTTTCTTTCAGTCTTTAAGACATTAAGGGATTCAGTGACCTTCTTCCCAGTTTGTAATAAATGTAGCTTTCTGTTGAAACATAAGTTTATTTTCTTCATGTTCACCTGTGCATATTAAAGCATCACCCTTCACCAGGTGTTAACAATGAAAATAACAAAGGGTGTGATCACAGCCTTCAGCATAGAAGATTACAGAGCATCACTGCTGGCAGAATGCAGTCTTGTATTCTTCTAAAGTGTTAATGCCATTAGATGAACAAAATGGCATGCCCTCATCTTGAGCTGTATGCTTGATTCTGGTCATTCAGCACCCAGAAAGATAGAGCAGAAACAGTAAAAGATGAAGTTAATTTGAAGTTTATTTAAAGGCTTTTATATAGAAAGATATTTGAAAATATTAGGGCTGTATCATTTAGGGAAACAACAGCAAGCATGATCTCAGAAGCGTAGAATGGTTTGAGTTGGAAGGGACATTAAAGATCATTTAGTTTCAACCCTTCTGCCATGGAGGCACCTTCCATTAGACCAGGTTGCTCAAAATGCCATCCATCCTGGCCTTGAACACTTCCACGGAGGGGGCATCCACAGCTTCTCTGGGCAACCTGTTCCAGTGCATCACCACCTGTACAGTAAAGAACTAAAAGATTTAAGTAAAGATTTAATCTAAATTTGCCCTCTTTCAGTTTGAAACTGTTACCTCTTCCTTTTTCTATCACTACATGCCTCCCTCACCTGCTAGCCACACATTTCTTGATGTAGCCCTGGATATGGTTGGCTTTCTGGACAGCAAATGCACATTGCCAGGTAATGCTGAGTTTCTCATCAACCAAGACCTCCAAGTCCTTCTCTAAAACTGCTCTGTCAAGGTCTCTCTACATGGCATCCCTTCCCTCCAGCATCTCAACTACACCGCACAGCTTGGTGGTGTCAAATTTGCTGAGGGTGCACTCAATTTCACTGTCCGTGTCATGGAATAAGATGTTAAATAGTGCCAGTCCCAATACCAACCCTTGAGGCATGCCATTCATTCCTGGTCTCCACTTGGACACAAGACATTGAATGCAACTCCTTGAGTGCAACCATCCGGACAATTCCAATATCCACAGAGTGGTCCATCAATCAAATCCACGTCTCTTCAATTTAGAGACAAGGTTGTCATGTGGTAGAATGTCAAATGATTTTCACAAGTCCAGACAGATTATGTCAGTTGCTTTGATAAGAGCTTATTTATTAAATAGTGAACTGTATGAAAAAGGAACAGAATTTTCTGCATATTACAGAACTAAGGTACATGTGCTGGAAGTAGAAAAACTTTAAATTGTAAAAGAAAAGTATATTTAAACAACATATAATTAGTCTATAGAACTCACAAAATACATATTTTTAGAGCCTACCACTTCAAGAGAAAACATATGTGTGTGGCAAAGTAAATTTCGATATCAAAAAGGCTGTCTGAATTTGGGCAAGTATTCTTATCCAAGAATAAAACTTGAAGACTGAGACTTAAACTAGTCATGCATTATTGAAGGCTTTGAACGGTCCATTCTGACTTCAGTGTGATGAGGCTTCTTCCAGCTTTTTATTTCCATTATTTATTTTTTTAAATTTTATTAAGGTGAAATAAATGAATAATCTTTAAATTCTCCTAATGTAATTTTTAGAACTCAAAGAGATCTCAAGACATTGTATAGCGCATCAGGGCATCATTATCTTATGTCATTTTTGTCTTTTTAGGACTATTATACCACAAAATGACTGTAAGTCCATACTGTTATGTCATTGTAAAAAGGCAGATGTTATACTTTAAGGTCTGAAAGACTATTAAGGCCTTATATTAAAAAACATGTCCAGTTTTGTGTGTATTCAAAGTCAATGAAACCTTTCTAGAGACACTGGTGAATGGCAAGGAGAGTGATCAGAATGCTAAAAAACATGGCCTATATGGAAAAGCAGTGAATTAATTACTTCTATTTAGTCTAAAGATCAGAAATATGTTATGAGCCTATAATAGCTATTTTCAGACAGCTAAAAGGTTGGTTTGAAAAAGGAAATATTAAAAACCTAATTTAACTTATTTTCATGTATGTAATTAGTATATATATTGTAATGTTCATTGTCAGACAAGTCTCATTGTAGTAGAAATGCTGTAGCTTACTACTGATCACTGTCATTTGAAAGGAAAACAATGAAGTATCATATTTGTTAGGTTAATTTAATTGGCTGTTAATGTGATTAAATAATAGTGTTATAAACCACAGATGAATCAGTCAAGATAGGCATACTAATTACTTTCCATGAACAAATAAGCTTTTGAATTGGATAGTATGCAATGGAAATATTATATTAAAATCTTTTAGAAATAATCATCAAAACAAATTGAATTTCAGAACCTGTGTTTTCGAAGATGTTGAAATATGTTGATGTTAAAACAGATTTTCATACCGTGTTTCATATTCTGTAAATAAAAATTATTCCATTGAAATCAAAATGTCTCATTCTTCTTCATCAGGCTAAGAAACCTGCATTTCCACTGGTTTGTTAGCGTGATGGTTAGCACTGTTTAATTATAAAATAGCTTTGTAATTCTTTAACAAGCATCATGCTACTAAGTATCTTATATTGTGCTGTAAGAATTTTAGTGGAACTGTCTGCTGACTACTTCTTTTAGGACATTATCGTTAAAACTGGTATTTCCTATTCTGACATGATTGTACACTCGTGAAAATGGTAGTACAGATTGCTTAAAGAAATAAAACAATAATTTAAAGGAAATATGTGTAATCACTCTTTCCTCCACAAAAGATAATTCTCTAATGATTTTGCAAGGAGTACTATCAGCTATTTAATTCCAGCATTTAATATTTGATGTAAATTAATTACTTTGGACTATTTGACTATTTCAGTGTCTGTAAATGGCAATTCCATACCTTCTGTGAGCTTATGTTCTAATTGTAAAGCTAATGAGTTAAAAGTAACTAAATCCATGACTCACTCATACATTGTGGGTTGCAAAGACTTCACTCCAATTCTCTAAAAGCTGTGTGTCTTGTTTAAGTTGGAAATACGGGCTATGATCATTAGAACTCAAGGAATATAAGTGCCAGAGGAAACTTCTATATGAATCCCTCTTTTATGATACCATCAATTGCTGTGTTGTGTAGCTCATTTTACCCCTATTGAATATACTAGTAAATTAGTAAATATTAGAAGATGAAAAGTTGGTGCAAGTTAGGAAAGAGGAATCTGCATATAAGTGTACTAACCCTGAAAATGAAAATTTAACTATTATCTTTCCTAGCTTCCTTATATAAGCTCTTTCTATCGTCAACTTTCACTATTTTGAATTGACTCTGAGTTTCCATTACTATAAGTCACTTCTGTTACAGCATTTCACTTTTTAATGCTTATTCTATGTTCTTTCCTTCAAGAAATTAAAGACATAATCATGCAAAGCTCATAGAGTATAAATTTGTTTGGACTTTTAATAAGTACTGTGTAAATTAAGAAGTTTACATTGCTGATGGATAAAAAATAATAATACCATGGGTTGACAAATTTCTCTTTGCCAGCCGAGCTAGAGTAACTGAACAATGTGCATGCTCATGGCCCATGTCAAATATATGACTATGCAATTTGACCTAACTCCTGACCTACATTGAGCAAGACAGTAGGTGATAAAAAGTCTGTGCATTTCTGGTCATAAGCTGCGTGCATATACTGCGATACTAAACTACCAGCCTTGCTACAAACTACCCTGTATCACCCAGCTAAGTGAGAGGGCAGGACACTACTGCTCACAGGTCTATTGGCTACCTGTTCTGAAGAAAGAACTTAGTCATATTTCAGTTTTCATTCTTCTTCTTGCAGGCTTTCCATCACAACCCATACCTTTCTAAGGAAAATTTTTTCCAACTTGAGAAGGAAGTCTGATTTTTTTTCAGCCATACAACCCTACTGCCCTCAGAATGCAGGGACAAGAGTTGCCCAGAGAGTTGTCCATGAATTTACAGCTCATTCCTAAGCACGCCCAGTTGATGGCAACATCATTATCTTCAGTGCAAACCGGAAAGTCCACATCTTTGACCCTTATTTTCCTACAACAGCAGCATATAACAGGGACAATACATAATAAATTATATTGGAATGAAAAGAAGACAAAAAGAACAAAAATTATATATTGTGTGGGTATAAAGAGGCATGGAAAATTACAGTGATGAGAACCATATGAATGAGCTTATAGCAAATAAACTGTCTTTACCCTGCTTTTTTCTCAGGCTGGAAGGACTATTCTCTTCCAACCTACTCTGCAGCTAAAGGTACATGAATTATTTTTACCGATCTGCAGTGCTGTGCTTGTATGATCCATTTGCACATTTTCTCTTTGAAATCACACTTTAATACCTTTTGCTTCTCTTTAGCTGGTGATTGACTTAGCCTTTAAAGTGTTTTGCGATGGTGATGTAAGAATGCTGTATAAAATTAAATTGGTTTGTGCTATCCCACGGAAATATAATTTAGATTGAAAGCAGATGAATGGGGCTTTTTTTCAAACTGATTTATCTGTCGTAAACAAGATACATATGCTGAAGAATTAATTACTTTGGGACAGTAATAAAAGAAATACATATAATTACAAGAAACTTCACATGTATGCTAGTAAAAGGAGAAGCCAGAGTCCTTCATGTTGCTATATACTGGTAAGGGCATCCATAATCTGGTGGGGTATTTGTTGAAGAGTTCTGCTGAGCAGAGAATAACAAAAAGAATCTGAAAAATATTTTTTCCATTTTGAATTTGAATCTTCAAAGCAATGCCCAAATCAAAATGACCACAATAAACTGATAAAATCACAATATATTTCAGGAATTTGTAATCTACTGAAACTCTTCTAAAAGTTTTATATATTTTAGTAAGGACTGGTTTGGTTAAAAGTCCTTCATGTTTAAACCCTGTCTAACTCTTATGGTAAATGCTTATCAAACCATGATTTTTTTAGTGTTATCTATTGATAAAGCTGAGAATGTATAAAATCCTGAGGAATTTACTCTTAAGAGCCACAGGAATAAGTTAGAAGAAGCAAAGATCAGCACTATATTGATCATATTCAGGTGTAGGTCCAGCTCTAGTTGTTTCAGATCTCACTAGATGGCACTGCCATATATAGACTCCCACAGCCTTAAAATGTAAGGAAGTGTTCAACTTTGGGAAGAATAATTAGAATGACCTTTTGGTCACTCAGAAGTCCATGTGCATGCAGTACTTCAGAAAGCAAGCTGTACATTTCAACAGAAGTCAAGTCTTATGTTGATTTTGATCTGAATCAAATCTAGTTGTCATGTCTCCTTATGGGACATGGGTTTTGAAACACTTGAAGATTGATGAAATAAAACATCGATGACATTTCTTTTCCACATTAAACAGTATGTGTTTTCTGTGTGAATCCATGTAGGGCTGTCAAATGCTGTTTTGTATTGCTGTACATATTCCATACTAGAAGTCAGTCAGTGTCAACAGCTCCTATGCTGTCCTGTACGCATATGCTTGTGTGAAGGACTGGTTTTGTGAGCTCAGATAATAATTTCTATTCATCTTAGATTGTTTTCTTTCCTTAGTTTTTTTGCAGATTGAAAATGTTCTCTGGGTGACAAAGAGAATGTTCCTTTCCTGTTTAAGGCATTCAGCTGGGAACTGAGTTGCCAAAATTCAATGATGTTTTGTTGTGTAAATGTTCTTGAAGAAGGTAGACTGAAAAAAAAAAAAAAAAGAAAAGAAAAAAAAAAAAAAAAAAACAACCAAACCAGCCCTGGAACTTTCCTGGGAAGAGCAAGCTTCTGAGATATAGATGTCAGGATAAATCTCTGCTGTGGATCAGGCAGAGAGGCAATTTCTTGATTTGGGTGCCAGTTGGAATATACTGAGGAATATGCACCATTTTAAAACCTACTTTACAGTGATATTAATTCCCTTCAATATATGTAGTCATTCATGTCAACTCCATGCAGTTTGAACGATTAGAAAACACAAATTGGTGACTAATAGATTTCAGATGACTGTATGTCTATTATTAACAATAAAAATATTTTTTTCAGTGTCCTGCCTGAAGAAACATTGTCTCATAGCAGAATAACAGTATCAGTCTTTAACACCAAATGTAAAACTGAATAGCATTTGAACATTAAATTCTAAAGAAGCTAAAGGATGTCTCTACTTTATACACCAGGAACAAGGATGGTGTGAAACAGCAGACTGTCAGAAATCAACCAAACCTTTTTCTTGCATCCTACCTTTGCCATCAAACATCTTATCATCCTGTCAAAGTCTCTATTGTCTTAAGCAATAAAAGATGAAAGCTGCTATTCTCTTTTCCAAGTAATTTTCTCTTTTCCAATTGATATCAGAAACAAAAATACCACAATCCTTCTTTGTCCAGAACATGATAGATTTGACCTGCAGTGATAAAGCTTATACTGATGAATTTCAATCTGATTATGTTTTACAGGCATTAGCAGGTTGAAAGTTTGGAAGATTTATTTAAACACACGTAAGTACAATTGCTGTTTTTAATTTAAATCACTGTAAGATTAATGTTTGACACAGAGAAATATGCTTTCAGAAAGATCAAGCTATTTTGTAGGCTTTAAAGAAGCAGTTGCATTCCCAATGAAGCACATGGTTAATTACATGTACTTAAACATTTTCTGCAAGTGATACTTCTGAAAACCACAAGAAAATCTAGAAACTTCCACAATTCAAACTTGTGACTGACCCTCAGTGTAATAAAGGAAGAGTCCCAAGATCTGTTAGTTCCTATATTTTGCTGCTCATTATTTGTCAGTGTTTATAAACTGGTAAAAAAAGTAACTACTTGAGTAAGAAAAATTTCTCCAGTAGTCAGAAGAGAAATAGAGTGATTGTTAGGCAAAAAAGCAGATGACAATTGTAGAAAATGCTGTACCCTAATTAGTTTTATTTGCTCTAAGTCACGCAGAATGGCTGTAGCCATAGTTGTAAAAAAAAAAAAAAAAAATTAAAAAAACTACAAAAAAAACCAAAACAAAACAAAACAACCAAACAAAAATTAAAAAAAAAAAAAAGCAAGAATGGAAATATAATTCCATGAAAAAAAAATTCTTTAAAATAAAAAAGAAGAATAAATGTGATAAAGGAGATAGACTTACATATGAACACATAATGAAAAGCTTGGAGATACCTAACTTACCTAGAGAGAAGAAAATATAAGATGCTGGAGGATATATAAATATACAGTGTTCAGTTCAGAATTCCCAGCTAGCATCATATACCACAGATGGATGAGATACAGCATGTAACAGAGTTTATACGCTACACATCTTACCTCTTAGTGGAATCCCTGGACAAAAAATTGGTTAATCGGAGCCTTTACTCATATATTACAAATACACACATGAGGAAATATAAACCCACATGTGAACAGGCCCTAACTCTGGCTCTTTCTACATGTAGATTATATCTGTGTTCCATGTAGTGATGGAAAACCTTTAATATAGAATACAAGAAATACTGAAAACAGAGTACACAAAGGAGAAGGAAGTGTGTTTGCAGGTGAAAAGGGGACAATGCCCTCTATGATTTCAGCATATTTACAGTATTTTCAGACATTGCCCTTCCTCAAATCTGCATTCATATCCCTGATCTTTCCCCTGGAGTGTGGTTCCTTGCCTGTCCTGTTTTGCAAAACCACATTATCAGCCCTGGGGGAGATGGCATGGAAACAGGACAAAGGATCAGATTGTAACATGCTTAATAAGAATTTTGGCAGCTGTATGAAACAGACTAAAATTGAAAAAGGTAAACAAGACCTGGAGATGCAGAGAGCAAATTAATCAAATATGGAGGGAAAAAAAAAAAAAAAAGAAAGAAAGAAAAAAAAAGAACAAAAAGAACTCTCAATAAACTCTATGTGTTGATCTAGTCCTGAATTTCTCATTCACTTCAAATGGCAGCCAATATCAAAGAAAACATAACAGATTCCACATATCAATAGCCTGTCTTGAGGTAACTATTTTACTACAATAACAATAATAACCCTTAACAATAATTATGAATGACAGAAAATCACAAAAAAGAGTAAAACAAAAAATAAGTAAACCAATTGGCCTTAATTCACATACAAAAGAGATTTTTTTGGGTTGGGTTGGGTTTTTTTATGCAATACCTGAGATCTTAAAGTTCTCTTGAAAGCTTTATTTAATGTTCCATTTGTTCCTCTATGTGTTCACTGTGGATGGAATATAGCCAGCAAGCTCCCAGCTCCCAAATTTGTTAAAATTCATCTCAGATCAGATGAGGGGAAACATAAGCATGTGCCAGCCCTGGTTCATGTTATATCTTAGTTTAACCATCTTAGTTTAACCAAGACTGCAGACTAGAGAAAAAAAAATGCAGCATTCTCCAACAGTAATTTAGATAAAAATTGAAAAATTAAGAGGTTCTCCACCATAAAAAAAAAAAAAAAAAAAAAAAATCTTGCTGGGTTTGCAGAGTCTCTGTGAGAAAAGAACTGTTTCATAATGCATTATAGTATTGTTTTCTTCCATGCATTTCTATGCTGAGCCAGTAGGACATTTTCTTTGCTTCAGTGTTGCTGAAAACAAGAGGTTTTTGTTTCTCCACGTTTCTGTGTCTTGAGAGATAGCACTATAGCTATCAGAAAGAACTGATGAAATACATGATGGGGAATTTGGGACTCTAGTTTTAGTAACTCTCCTTCATCTTTGGGTTTACAGATCATTCAGTTTGAATTCTTCCTTCTATTTATTCCTGGAACCTTTCCCTTTTGCACAGTGTAAGCATCACCTAACTCATGGTTCAGTCTTGCAGTCTGAAAGGGAAGACAAAAAAGGCATCTGTCCATACCACAGACTTATGTCTTGGGTTATATTTTGTGTGTACAGAACTGGAGATGTTTAATTTTTTATTTCAGGACTCACGCCACTTCTTCACTTGCACATATTCTTCTATGGTGATCGATGAAAGGTGACATACTTCCTCACATAGATGTAGTTCATACTGACAAAGGAGGTTTTCTGCTGTTATAGTTACAGTACTTCTAGAAAAGATGCTTGCTTAATTAAACCTTCCCTACAACGCTATTACAGAAAAGAAGAGTTTGGAAGTATCTTGAATTAGTATATGTAAATATTCTTATTTTAGCTATATCTCAGTTTTAACAAAAAAACTTTTAACAAGTTTTAACAACCTTGTTAGCATACCTTCTCTAAAGCAGGACTGTGCTTTTTCTGTTTGTGGTAAAATAATTTATGTCATTAAGAGGTAAAGTGTAATCAAATAACTTGAAAAATACTAAGGAAAATGTGGTAATCAACTTTATATACAGCCTAATATCATATTTGTTGGCTAACAGCACTTCAGTGCTCTCGTATTGGGAATGCAGTGAAATGCAATCAGACATGACTGGATTGAAATTTGTAAAAGCTTATGTTTAATGGCTATCAAATCTGAACAGGAGGTTTTCTATAAAACTACTTAAGAGTGTCACGCCCTGAAGCTAGGGATTACAGATGAGCTGCTGTCTCTGAGCCTATATTTGATGCATTAAAGAATATGAATATGAATGCAAGAGAAATATGATAGGAATTCCAGGCTTTGGGTTTAACTATGCATTTGTTAAATGCATGCTATTTGAATTCCAAATTGTATTTTCCTATCATGTTCTATGTATTAGCTTATGTAATAGAGTTGGTCAATAGATACATTTCAGATCCTGGTTTAATTTGCAATAATTATAGAACTATGGACAGGAACTATGTGTCATACTTTGAAAATGAAGTTTATGTTTTTGCTTATCTTTTATGAAAATATGCCAAAGCTATTTTCTGGAGGAAGACGACATTCAATCATTCAATGTTTGAACCATCATAATTCTTAAAAATAGAAGACTGTTGAAGCTTTCTTTTTTTTTTTCTTTTTTTTTTTTTTTTTAAATAGGCATTTGTGTTTGCATTTGCAGGTCCCATCAAGTGTAGAAGTCACATACACAGATCAAATTTAAAGAACATTTGTAATAAATTCATTATGAGGACTTATTAAAGCAACAGTGAAAACTGGCATACTACAAGTCTACTCTTACTGATGCATAACTCTTGCTAGAGCCAAGGTCTTAGGGTGTTTTTCTGTTGTTTGTTTTTTTTTCTATTTGTTTGTAAGCTTAATTTCCAATGAGAATTTAATTCATAAATCCCCTGTTTGACACTAGTACAAAAAGAATGAAAATTAACATAGAAGGACAGAGCAGGTTTGCAGAGCCAAAGATGTTGGAACTGCAATGTTAATATAAAGAGAGACGTGCCTTCAAAGGCAACAATTTGTACATGTCATTACTTAGAAACATATAATTTGGATTATTTTACAGTCACAAATCAAAGGAAGTTGCATTTCAGAACTAATGTAACGTATTTTGCTATTTCCATCTCTTTTAAGAAACAAAACACCTAAATCAATCTATGACTAACCAACCATTACACATAGAATATTTTAAAAACTTAGGACTCATCATTTGTTTGAAAGAGGAGGCTCCATGATAAAAGAGATCTGATGTTTCTTCAACTCTTCAATGTAATGAAGTTTCAATGTGTATTTAAGTCTGTGGCTTCCCAAGCAATAAAACCCAAAATAAACCACCAATCCACAAGTCCTTAAGAATATAATTGTTCTTCAGGTTCAATGGATTAGATGATAGATATACATTGATAGGTGTTAATACAATAGTGGCTGAAGTGAAACCTCTGAAATTAACCGAATGACACTATCTATCTTCTTATCCATCCACTCTCACATAATATTTTTGTTGATTTTCCAGTACACTCACCCCAGTGTTTAGAATTTACTTCCAAGAAGCAATTATATATGCTTATGCCAAAGTGATGTGTATTGTCTGATAACTGGTGTTGCCCGAGTCATCATGCAGTTCAAGATGCAGCAGGCTAACCCAAACTACTCTGTGAATGAGTGAAACCTCATTCTTGCACAGCACTGCTGCATTATGAAGTTTGTTTTTTCCAGGAAAAAAAGAAAAAGAAAAAAAGAAGAGTCATCTGAAGGAACTGGAAGATGGGCACACAAAAATTTCCAGATCAGAAGAAGGCTGCAAATTGCAACAAATCAGATTTTCTTTCTCTCATCTGCCTGTACAACAAATACTTTAAAATCAAGTTAATTCTCCAACAGTCATACACATGAATGATAACAGGGAGACCTCTTAGTACATTCATAGTTATAGAAGGTATTGTACACCTTGATAAAATTAATTTTGTCCTAGAGGCTTATGGTAAGGTCTCTGCATCTGCCAGGATCTCTGATATGTGCTCTAAATTAATTTAAAGCAGATTTCCCATCTCATTGAAGTTAATCACCAAAGGAACATCATTAAGATTGTAAACCAACCAGATAAAAGGTAGAAAATATCATAATCTTACACTGCATATCTAGAAGTATCTGAAATAGAGATTGCTATACAACGTTCATTTAGTCCATTGTATAGTCCTCAATTTCCACCTGCCTTAATCAAGCCAGTAAACAATTTGTATCTTTAAGCAGCAGAGAACTGAGTATGGCATGTGACAGCAAGACTTAACTTTCACATCCCAATGTACAAGAAGCAAGAGAGGTTTTGCCTACCATAGACTGTAACAGGAGGTTTGTTAAAGCAGGTTTCAAGGATCCATCTTTTCAACTTTGCTCACAGTTCTTGCTATATAAGATCTTCAAATCCTTTCCTGTTTCACTTTCATTAACATATTTTTATCTTTAAATTAAGCAATTGCAGTAGTTAAATGTATTTGTTTCTTGAGGGCTGGTAAAAACACTAAGCAAGAAAGAAATAGTCTGTTCAGATTTTTCAGCTAGTTACTAAATTAAATTTAAAACCTTGGTTTTGCCTGCGATCATGTTAACCAGGAAGAGTTCCAAGATTATTGCATTTATAAATGTGTCCTCTCTTCACCTAATAATTCTCATTTATCTCAGCATAAAAGAAGTTCAAATGTTAATTTAAGTTGTCTTTGCTGATCAGAATTCTTGCTGTTAGGTTAAATATCTTATTTAAATCGAGTAAATTATTGGAACAAATAGCAAGATCCTAAGTACATGAATCATCTCCTGAGAAACTACAATACATGCATATATACAGCTTTGATATGTACATTAAGATTTTTGGTTAAGACTTTATATTTTAAATTCTCTGACCAGTAAATCTTTTAATAGATTTTCACTGGTTTATTCTTAGCTTTTCCTAATACTGCTCAGCCACAAAGGAGCTATTTTTTTTTTTCCAAGAAGGTTAATGAAGGCACACATCAATCAAAAAGTATCTTTAATGTATGTGTACTATTCTGGGATTCTTAAAACTTGATTATTTGATAAAGTTATTATGGTGGATGTAAACATAAAGTTCAACCCCCCATTGAATCCTTCAATGATTTTTCACAGTTATGATACTAAGCACTATAGTGTCATAGTGTATTGTCTCCTGCTTTTCACTTGGAAAATAAGAAATAATCAGTTAGTCAGAGACAGTGGTGTATGAAATCAGTTTTGAAGATTTCACATCTCTTCCCACAGATACTAGAAAAAGTATAGAACAAAAAATTACACTTCTAAATTTATATATCTCAGCAAAATAACTACATTTAGTACAACAAAAATCAAGCCTTGATGTTATTACCAAAAAGTTTGTATCCTTTTTAAAGGAAAAAAGCCATATGTGACCTCATATCTATGGAGGATATGTCATGATTCTCAGAAACCAACAGTCGTTTGTGCAGATCACTAGAGTACTTCGATATCGGTTCTCTGTCATTCAGTCCCTGGTGAGGGTTTTTGTTTGTTTGTTTTGTTTTTTTTTTAAAAAGACTAATTCTATTAACCCTGGTTTGCACTCTATTTACACTGTAAACTAGTGACTGAGCATGTCCAAAGCATACCCACATACACTAGAATTTTACACCATTAATTTAAGTGATACAAACTGAAACCTGTATCTCACACCATGTTTTGTAGAAATGCTATGCAAAGCAGTAATGATCTGTTAAACCAATAACCACATGGTGGATTGGGAACTACAAATCAGGGGTGAGGTTGGGATGGAGACTACAGGCTTACATACCCAATCCATGTGAGAGAACTGTTCCAGAGAACCCTCTAGACTGAGCATGGACAGTGCGTTCTCTGATCTTTAGAAAAGAGGTGAGGAATTTTAGATCTTTGTGACTTTTACACCTTCTGCTGTGCAGGAATGAGTTGTCTCCATCACATTTCACACTTAATCTTCTATAAAGCTAATCTGTGAGCCTAAAACCAAACAATCAGCTACAGATAAACCACTCAAAATTGCATTATGGATGTTAAAGACTAGAAAGGTATGTTTTAATAACAACTGACTGATATATTGACAGTGATGTAAAGAATCTGCAGTCATTTGACTGTATCAATTTTGGATCAATTTAGAGAAGATTAAATAAAAATTTCTAGTCACAATTTGTGTGACTGAGACACTCAGACAAGGTCAGAATAACAGAGATCACATCTTGCACAGTTCGATATGTAGGGGTATTTTGGACGGTGTAAGCAATCTGGCTTGAGTCTGACTGAAGCATAGCACGAAATCAGATCTCATATTACTGGCCATTATCCAGTGCAGAAGGCCCTGATTCAGGCATCTTTCCTCTAGCTTTTAGCATCCAGCTCATCCTGACATGGAATAAATCTAACTGTTAAAATCCCTGCATATTTTCAAAGACTACTTTCTTATTTTCTTTTTAAATAAACTCATATTTTTATCTTTTTCTTCCAGATTACACCTTATAAAATATGGACTGAATGCCAAAAACCTAACTTTAAATATTGAATCAGTAAAAAAGGAATCTACTTCATAGTATCACATAATTCTACCACATCAATCAATATTAATGTTCATCACATCAATAATTAATGATATGGCAGTAGTGCAGCTCCAACAAGAATATTGTGTTACATTCTGGAAGTGATTTATCAGAATGATGGACATATTGGACTGAGTTCAGAGAAGAACAACCAAAATCATTATGGAGAAAAAGGGAGTGATCAGAAAACCCTAAAAATTTAGACAGCATTTACCATCAAAATACTGACATTTACAATTTTCAGATAATTAGCCACACTTTTAGTACCACATATTTTTAACTGTGACCACAATAGTTTAGTGCAATAGCAGATGGTAACAGTCTATACATACCTGGTGTGCATAAACACAGTAGCAAAGGTGAAAAATAATTTAGCAAGATGTTGTATCAAAGGGTATATAACAAAACATGATTAAGAATTATTTTAAAATGGGAAATATATAAGGAATAGAAGTAAATGCTTGACACTGAGCAACATCAGCCTTTCAACTGATATTTCAAGGATGACAAAATAAAATTTAGAGCGTGGTTTATTCAGATGCAATCTGACAAGACACCTATTACATGTTCAGTCCCTGACCCAGGTACAAGATGGACAAATAATCTAATACTGTGGGTTTGTTTGTTTTTATTTTTTGGTGTTGTTTGTTTGTTTGTTTTCATGTTGCTTATTCTATCATTCTCCATTTATATCAGAAAATGAAGATGACATTTTTCATGTCTCAGAAGTATTTAGCAATTAGCCCTTTTTCAGCTTCCAAAGTCTCCCATTTTTAATCATGGACAACACATCCAGAAGTTTTGAGACAAAAAATAAAGTGATTGATAGGAGCATAACTGTACCTGTCTTCAGATACTAGGCTATATATTTGATAATGTAGAGGTGTTTATGCCAGGGAAAACCCCAAATAAAAGCAAAACGCAAAACCCCAAACCCCAACTCTAACACTGCAACAATATATAAAAATAAATAAATAAATAAACAAAATTAGGAATTATAAGGCTTTGCCACTAAACTTGGTACTAATGTACAAAATAGAAAGGAGAATATAATTTTACGTAACTTATTTGACTTAGGTTGCATTAAAAGAAGCGGTAATTCTGCTTTTTTAAGGACAGTTAAAATTACCCTACCTTTCAAATTATTTTATGCATATACTATATATATGATTTACAATTGCTAATTATGATAATTTTCCCAGATGTAAATATTATTTCTTTGTCTTCTTTGTTCTTTTACCTCTTTACCTATCTGCCTGAATTCTCAGATTCCTCTTGTTTCTTTACTCTCTATACCTAAGCACTCTACCTGAGACTGAAATGTGAAATGAGTTCCTTTCCATTTTATCAGTGACTAATGCACACTTTCTGACAGCTGTCTGGTGAAGAATAATCTTTTTTATAGGAAAGCTAGGACTGGAACAACCTCAGAGTATCCTTTATGTTCCCCTATTTTAAGACAAGGGCAGTTTGTTAGGAGTTGTTCTTAAAGTTTTCAGCTGATGGAGATCCCATAGCCTTCTCAGCCAACACATCATTAATTAGATATCCAGACTATTATCATTAATTGTAGGAAATTGAACATAATGTCTTGATTGACTCTTTCTCAATGTGTTTTAAATTTATTTTCCTTCGGTTTCTACTATAAACATAAGGAACAGAATTTGGAGTTTTTATTTTAAGATTATTTTTTCATATTTATATGCTCTTAAAAACTAGGAAAACAGTTTAATATACTGAGTGGCTGGAGAGAATTAAGATCAATGAACTATTGGATGGTTAATTTTTATTTAGTATGTCCTTCCTACCCAATCACTTTTAATCTTCATGGCTTTTTGACTTGTTGTAGTTTGAGTAAATAGTTGGTCTCATCATGCGTAGAATGCCAAAGAAATATTGGCAAGTCAGTCTTTCCTTCAGCTGCAAGCCTCTTTTAGCCTCTGCCTGATTCTCATTATTGCCCCTAATTTGTGGTGCTGAGCACTTTTCACTCATTAGAGAGGGCAGAATTTCTCTTCCAACTTGCTATTATTATGATCTAGGTTATTTGATTAATCCTTATTTTGTCCTCTTTGAATCTTTGCAGAATAGCAGGTACTATTTTCCCTCTCTTATTTGGTATTTATATTTAGGTTTTCCTACAAATGTCTGTCTGAAACTAGTTCCGAAGAAAGGTTAGCTAATTTAAAATGTTCTATGATGTCTGGTTTTGTTTATTGTCTTCTTAATAGGAAAAAAAAAAAAAAAAAAGACTGGAGTAACCAAAATGCTCCTGTCAAAATGAAATGTCAGGAAAAATTTTACAGAAGGAGAGAAACAACTCTAAGTACTAGATGATTTTTTAAAAAGGAAGTTATGGGAAAACATCAATGTTTAATATGTAGAACTGCACAAAACCTGTGTATCCTTCCTGTGTATCAGAGACTAATTTTCCTAGAATTAACAAACACTGATAATTAAAACACTATAAAATGAAACAGCTGATGCTGACTTAAGTTTATTTCTTCTTGATGCATACAAGAAGTGGAAAAAAGATTGCAACATGTGTTATCCAGAAAATAAAATAACAATTGATAGATACTTGACTGAAATGTCTGGAACATATACTACCAAAATACTCTGCATTGTCAAACTAAGTTGTGGAGAAAACACCTACTGATGGATAAATAGCATTGAATTTTTTGTTGTGTATAAGACTTGTGAAAAAAAGAAATTCCACCCTGCTCTAGAAGTATAACACAAATCCTGAAGTGCATAAAAAGGCGGCTACAGTTAAATGATGAAGGAAAAGAAAAAATAAGGAGGAACAATCTGGAAAAAAAAAAAAAAAGTATTCAAGAAAACTCAGTAGGAAAGGCATTCAAAATTTCACCACCTTTCTGATCCTAGGAATGTATCTGAATCCAGATTATAGTACCAGTAATACAAATATATATAGCAAAATTATCCATGTCTTTTATGAAAGACAAACAATAATTATTCTTGCACATTAGATTTAAATAAAATTTTAAATCAGGACACATAACATTTAGAACAGCACTGAAAAAGATTTGCAGAATCACATTATAAACTTTTATTATTTCTCACTGGATACATCAGTGAATTGGAGAGGAGGGAGAATTGTAAACCTCTGACTTTAATTTTAACAATAAGAGTCATTAGTATTCAAACTTGTGCCTTTATCTCTTACTAATAAGGGATGTGACACAGATGAGGTCCTCCAGAATTTTCTTTCCATGCAATTTGGCAAAAGACTAATGCTGTTTCCCAGCGCTATATTTTAACTCTATGAACACTCAATGATAATTAAAATAGTCAAATCTTACTTTTAATTATATAATGATGTTTGCTACAGTTTTCCCCACTTATATTGTTGGCAGATATTATAACTACAGAAAAAATCAAACATGGTAGATTATTAGTTCTGTGCATAAATGAGGCAGAAAATAAAGGAAGATATAAGAATCTTATGAAATCAGGGTTGGTATAAAAACCAAAAAGTAACAAACAAACAAACAAACAAAACACCAAAAAAAACACCCCAAAACCCAAACCAAAACAAACAAACCAACCACAACAAAACAAAACAAATGACAGAAAACCCAAACAAAACAAACAACCAAAACTGTAAAGCTAACAAAACTAGTACACATTCAGCTGTTCCCATCTGATCAACAGAAATTAGTGCATCTTCCATCCAGATGTTTTCAAAAAGGTCAGTAAATCTAAGGGTGATTTAATGTCAGGAAGAATATGAACACTTGTATTGCAGGATATGTATCTCAGAGTCAGAATAAAGATAGAAAGGAACAATATGAAAATACCTTTCACTAAAACTTTCAGTGAAAGATTACACCTACACTCATAAATATTTCACATTGAGTTATAGGAATCAATTTAAGTTATTCATATGTGCATCATACATTTAAACTATCACACATGTACATTTTATATTTTGTGTTACAGAACTAACAAAATACTGTAACTGAAAAGTTTAGCAGGACAACTTACCTTGGCTGAAGGTAAAGAGTAAAACATCAGGAAAGCCTAAAAAACTGTTAGATACTCATTCATTGAAATTCCCTGTGCCTCCTCAGATTCTTTTAAGTGGAGATGAACCTGAGGATCCTACTCTTGAAAACACTTCTTGAAGGATGCAGTGTTATTTGAGATCAGGCCTATGGCTGTATACAGCAGACTATTCCTATTCTCCATTTTCACAGCTAGCAGAAATAGTATTTGAGTACTGAAAAATCTTTTTATAGTTATGCTTCCTGAGAAAGGTATGAAATGCTTTGGGTAAATTTCAGATTAAGAAAAAGCAAACATGAGACTTGTTCCTGTAGTCTGACAAAGGTGTCATCTGCTTCTTCTTCCTGATCACGTGGTCACTAGCAGATACTCAACACAACACCGATACATGTTCATCTGCCCCCTAATACTCACACATAAGCTCTCAGTTGGCTCATCATCCATCCAAAGGCAAATCTCCATGCATTGCCAGTGCTACTTCATATCAAAGGTTAGTCTCCCTCATTGCTGTCCTGGCCTTTCCTTCCTGAACAGCCAGTATGCAGTCATTGGAGCACTCTAGTTGTGTGAGCTACCCTATGACATCTCTGGGATTCCAATGAGATCCTAGCCCTGGAACTGCACACAGCCATGTAATTCCTGATGATTGAGAGTGAGAGACACAGAGTATCTTCATATATCCGTGTTTAGCCACACATACCTTGCAGGATGTAGTTTAAGACAGAACAGAGAGCTATCTGAAAGCTCACTCTGTGTTTGAAAAGCAAATATTTTTTCAAGTAGTTCTGTTAGTCTTTGCAATTAATGTTGATGGCATTGGCTATGTACAGAGACAATGCTCTGCACACCACTTTAACCTTTATAATGAATGACTTCCTATTATTTTCCTCAGCTAGAACTAATTTCAGCTAGCCTGACAATGCTAATATATTAGCATATTAGTGCTGGCACCCAACGTATGCCATGCTAAGCATAAATTACTAAAAAATGCACTCATAAATAAGGGACTTCAGGCTCTATCACTGTCAATTTCTTTCTGCTCTTCAATTAAATACCAAATTTTCATGTGCTTAATGCATCATGATTAGTTATTAATAACTTAGCATTCAAATGTCTTTTTGGGTTTTTTTTAGAAAAAAGCACACTGATTTTACGGCATTTAAAGATTGCTGATTGTTAAAAACTGCTTCATACACCAATGTCACTATCAAAAATAGTGTAGATTTCTATTTGTTCATACTCACTATTGCTAACTATTCTTGTCCTGTACTTCAGTAAAAGCATGAAGACACAATTTCTCTAACTGAATATTTGACTGTTGCTGTTGTTGTTTTAAATTCATACATATGCAGGGGGGTTGGACTAGATGGTCTTTAAAGATCCCTTCCAGTCCAAAACATTCTATGAATCCACAATCTAAGTACAAACAATAGTGGTTGGAATATTGACTTTCTCACTGAATTCTTCCTGTATACTTACAGGTAGAATTTTAAAAATGAGGTAAGAATTATGAAGTAGATCCATCTAATATTGGTTATCTTGAGGTCTTTGGTTATTAGAATCTTGTTCTAATGAATGTTTTGAATGCAGCACTTGGTAAATGAGATAAGAGAGGAAGTTGAAAAGATTTTAAGTTTAATTCACATGTTCTGAGATTCTGTATATAAGTAAGGGCTTTACTGAATGTCAAATAAGCAGCAGTAATGAATACAGAGACGGGAGAGGGGAAGAAAGCATAGTGAGACTGAGACCATAAGAACTGCCAGAGGCAAAATTGCTCCCGGGAGGGGGAATAACAATCAAAATAATTTCTTTCAAGAGGGGAACTTAACTTTTCCTTCTGCCACTGTGTCCTCCTTTTTCCTTTGGGGTAGTGTTAATTCCACAGTGGAATGTAGTTCAAAAGAGATGTAATTATTCTTGGTCATTATTCACTAAAGCACAGAGGAAAGTTTTTAATTTTTGCTCTGGAGAGGGCTTGACAGTGCTTGGATAGTTCTTCACTCTGTTAGTAATCCAACTGACATGAAGTAGAAGTAATGATAGAGGTAGAATGACCATCAGTACAAAATATGTTGATATTTGAAGTATTGCAGCACTTGCATTCTTTGCTTACTGGTGTCCTGGATGGGTACATTGTAGTTTCTGTACTATTATTTCAGCTATATAACATTTTTGTGTATATTTGAAAACAATGTAATGCTGTGCATTTTTTTTTTTTTACAGAAAGAACACAGGCTCCAGTTGCAAAGCTTCACGTTTTCTAGCAGACTGGAGTGGTTCTTAAGCAAATACAAAACAGTTTCTGAACAGAAGCCCTCACAAATGTTTCTGTGGTATATCTTGCTTTTCTACAGTTAGAAATGGTCCTGAACTTTCATTTTTTTGCTGTACTTACTTGACAGGCAAAGTAAATGCAATTCAGAGGGTTTGGAGTGTCTTTGCTTGTACCATCAAACTTTACAGGAAATACCCTGAATATAAAGCCTCAAAACTGGCACAGGAAGAGAGAGGAGGCAAAATAGAAATCTAGGAGCACATGTAGTTTGCTCTCACTGCACTCTACTGTGCAGGTCTCAGCTAGCAGAATATGGTATAGTGTATTTTAACTTTCTTGAAGATCACATGGCATGAAGATTGCAGATGTCATTCTTCTATTGTTCTGATGTTTTTTCTTCATTATTAATACCTGCCTTTGAATTTCCAAAATATCTGTATGAATATATACATCTATGTTTCCCTCAGTTTACATACTTCTACTTTCTGACTTCATATACTTAAAGAATAAGGTAGCCTTAAAGGGCTGTCTGGAGGTCATCTAATTCAATATCCTGGTCAAAGAAAGATCAGCTTTGAATTTATATCAAACTTTGAAGGTAGATCAGGTCGCTCATGACTTTACTACAGGCAAATTTATTTTACAGGCAAGCTCTCTATATAGCTTTACTTTCTTGCAAAGAAAGTTATCCATGGGACAGCAATGTGCCCTTGTGGCCAAGAAAGCCAATGGTATCCTGGGATGTGTTAAGAAGTGTGTGTCCAGTAGATAGAGGAAGGTCCTCCCCCCCTCTACTTTGCCCTAGTGAGACATCACCTGAAGTATTGCATTCAGTTCTGGGCTTCCCCGTTCAAGAGGGACAGAGATCTGCTTGAGAGAGTCTAATGGAGGGCTATGAGGATGATTAAGGGACTGAAGCACCTGCCTTATGAGGAACGTTTGAGAGAACTGGGGTTTTTAGTCTGGAGAAGAAAACACTGAGAGGGGATCTAATTAATGTGTATAAATATATGAGGGCTGGGTGTCAAGAAGAAAGGGGCAACCTCTTTTCACTTTTGCTCTGAGATAGGACAAGGGGCAATGGATGCAAGCTAGAGCACAGGAAGTTTCACCTCAACATGAAGAACTTCTTTACTGTCAGGATTACAGAGCATTGGAGTAGACTCCTCAGAGAGTTTGTAGAGTCTTCTTCTCTGGAGACTTTCAAGACCTGTCTGGATGCATTCCTATGTAATTTGCCCTAGATTCCATAGGTTCTGCTCTGGCAGGGGGATTGGACTTGATGATAGCCAGAGGTCCCTTCCAACCCCTAACATGCTATTCTATGACCTATCATGTATGAATGTGTCTGAGAAATTAATCAACAGGAGTACAATACTGTCATCAACTCTGTAAATCCAGCTTCATCTGTGAAAAAGTTCAATTATTTTAGGTTAAGCTTGTGAGAGCAGGAGAATATAATGCTCTGTATAAAATTCCTGGTCTGTTTTGAATAATATTAAAAAGGAATGATGGAGGTGTTTTTGTTATGAGAGAAGTTGCCCCTTGCCTTTGCATACAACACAGGAATAGTATCATGTAATCAGATTATTAATTCTGAGAGAAGATCATTCTCATGATAAATATATGTCTTATCTTGAATTTACATAGTGTGGTATTAGAATTACTCTGTCCAATGCAGTATCTCTAAAACAAAAATCACATTTCCAAATCATGCAGTGTCGGCTTTGGGTAAAATCTTAACTGACGTCCTTTTCTCTGTATCACAGCCCTAAGCATGACAAAATGCAAATATTTTATCATCAATGTGCTAAATATCATATTTTCTACTGACTCTGGGTATTATCTGTACAATTTCTCACCTTATAATAGATAATGAGAGGACAGATAAAAAAAATTAATTCTGATTAAAAATATCTTAAAGCTTATTTTTGGATAACCCAGTAAACCAGTGGAGAGTAAAGTGTCATTCCTAAATTGTGTTTGAAAAAGAATGCTGCTGACGTAGGTTAAGGTTGCTTATAAAGCTGCAGATCCGGAGAAGCTCTTAAAATGTAAAAAATATGTATCAGTCATTATGATCTATTTTGCCTTTAACCACTGTTTCAGTTTGTGGTTTTGATTTCCTCTGAGCTTTCCAAAATCCCCAATGGTGCCAGTTTTCCTATTTACTACATCACTGAATTAAACCATGCTGCTTTTTACTGGCTGAGTAGAACTACTTTCTTTAAAAAGTAGAAAGCTGAAGATATGAAGAGTGTTCTTTGTATAGGACAGAATAGCCAAATAGGAAAAAAAAGTATTTTCAAGTGAAGGAATATACATATGTAAGATAAAATTAATTCTTTGTATGTCATGGTATAAATGTCTACTTTTAAGGAGTTACAATTTCAAAGACAATCAACTGTAATTAAATAATCATATGGGATTAATTAATTATAATGAAGTCTTAAATTAGTTGCTTATTCTTATATGATATATGTAACATACATTTTTGTGTAATTTATAGTCATATTTTATGATATGATTCTTATATGGCAGTTTGAGGGTTTAATTCTACAAATAGTATTTCTTTGAGAATTACGTTTGCATTACAGACTGAGTCTGCTCATTGTTAATATATTTTATGCATTTTAGATCAAGAAAAATAGATTTTAGTTTGCTAGATATGCAGTTACTCTAACCATAAAACTAATCACTAATAAATACATTGCTGTATTAATTTCCAGAGAACTGTGTTATGGATTCTGTTTCTAGTAAATTGAGTTAAATATTCCATAATAGCTACTTGTTCATTGTAACAATAATAGTTAATTCAGCAATTTCATTTCTTGTATCCATCCCTATGAGGAAAATAAACTAAATAAAATAGAGATAACATAATTATTTTCTACTAAATATGTACAGGTTGAATTTAATTCTGAGTTAGGAAGACAGTTTCTTTCCTTTATAAAATTAATAAAGATATATTCATTTCTTATTTCTTATTTCCTGATTTAACATCAAACAATGCCAATCTCTGGATGGCAAGGGTTTAATAGAAGGGAAATAAAGAAGAATCACTGAATACAAATTGAACTTTTCTGTTTAGTGCATCCGCCTATAGTTACTGAAGGAAATTATGATTGCTCAGATAAACTCCTCTGCCCCATGCAAGTATTTCTTGAATTCTTCTGAATATGAAGTTGATATATAAACATTAAAACATATAAAGCAAAAGGACTGAAAAAGAGCAGCAGTTCTGCTTTAAAGAAAAGCAATGGTTGTAGCCATCTTGATTTAATTTCTTAGTCAATCTTATTTTTTATTAGCTATAGCATTTTCTAAACACTATTTCTTTAGCTAAAACCAAAATCTGCTTAAGGGAAACTAAAACTTCAATTAACTATCCGTTTTAATATATTAATCTTAAAATCAATAGCTTATCTGTATATGACAATGCATATGATAGCATTAAACTACAGTAGTATTTAAATTCTAGCTCGAGCAACATCTCAACATGAAATAACCTCAGTTCTCAAGAAATAATTTTGCGACTAACATTTCACATTCAGATTTACTGGTTCTTGAAGGTCAAACTTTGCTTTAATAATTTTTATTCAGAATCAGCAAAACAAAATGGTTTTGTGCTTGACCAAAGCTGACATATAAGGCCAAGTTCTATTCAAGGGTTTAGGTATCAAAGTGAGGCTAAGACACTTAAATACTGTACTGCTCAGAACTCTTATTTTGCTCCTCTCTTAACTTTGAGGCTAACCAATTTTCACTTATTCTGGGTGTTCTTGGAAATGACCAGATCTTGATGGGACCATATAATTCAAGGCTGCAGCATGCCCATGCACAATAAGGATTCTGAAAGTGTTTGCAGTCACCAGTTAGGACTCTGCAGGATTCAAGCCCACAACTGTTGTCAGATCATGCTTAACAAACCTCGAAAAATATAGTGCTGACCAGAACTGACTTTTTAAAAACCGAGATCATGAAAAAAATGATGGATTTTCTTCTTGTCAAACAGCTAATATTTATACAATTTATCCAGAAAATAGCAAATATTATTTTTTTCTCATATGAACCTTTATATGAATTTATATTTCTACCAGAGAACTAATCCAAATCATTGCAGGCAAAAGAAGGAGAAGGGTCAGCAAATTCTCTGCCTCTCTTAACAAGGTGTGCAGTAAGACCAGAAACAGAGATGCAGCAAAAGGGGAGGATTCTGTTTCTGTTTGCTTAACTGCTTCCTGACTTCATCCAATGCTTACATAGAAAAAAGTCACACATAGTTTTACCTGTGAGAAGACAGTCATAAATTCTCTGCCCTTTCCCTTTGCAGTCCCATGAATCCTTCCTTCTTTCTTGTACCAGAGCACAGTAAATTTAACTTCTGTTTGCTGGGCAAGCATCCACATCATTGCCACCATTCTGTGAGGTATTTCTTTTCTCAGGATTCTTTCTGGCCAGTCGAGAGAGCTCCCTTATGACATTTGACAATCTCTTTATGCTATGTGTAGGGATCCTGGATATCTGAGAGGTCATGGCAGTCCTATATATTATAAGGTGTCTAGCAGACATGAGCCATTATGATATTTCATATGGTATATTTTTTTAATATCTGGAGTCAAATTTCATGACTCAGATTTAAGACACACTAGTAAAGTTAGCTCAAGGAACTGCAGTTTACACTAAAAGATATTCATCTGCATCAACGTTTAACATACTCTCCTTTTATAGTTTTGTGTTTTCTTCAAGGCCATCATGAAAAAAGAAAAATTAAGAAATATGACTCAGAGGAGTAATACATATTTTACTGCTCTTGCTCTATGTTTCAACATGTGTAAAAATACATAAATTCACAAATATTCTATGTAATCCTTCAGCAAAGATTGATATGTGTGGTTAGACTACATCAGATTAGCAGTCATTAGGCAAAGGTGATAAAGTAGTAAAAATGTAATTTTTTGGGCACAGTTCACTCATTTTTAAATATTTTTGATCAGATGCAGACAAGTATTATTTCTATGAATGTTCTCTCCAATTGTTTTCAGCATTGTTAACTCCCAAAACCTGTTTTTGAACAGTCTAGCACATCAAGTTACTGACAGTGAAGTTACACAATGAGTACTTCTAAGGGAACATGACAGAAATATTTCACACTGAAAAGAGTTAATGCTTACATCAATAAGGTAAAACTACCTATTTTTTCCTGTCAGGGAAAAATATTGATAGTTCTCAGTATATTTGCTTTGTGTCTAAGCAAATTACTAATACTGAAAACTTGCACTGATCTGCTCACAAAAAAAAATCAGGATTAAGAACCTTTCTCTGATGGATTTCTTTACTTTGTACAGCATGATAGTCCTATGTGACACCACTGATCTTCCAGATCTCTGTAGACACCTTCCTATATGGCCAGCTCTGAATTGTCATATGGCCAATCTGTGAACTTTGCTGTAGGAAGGATAGAAGTAATTCCAAAAGTAATTAAAAAAAAAAAAAAAAAAAAAAAAAAAAAGGTGCAACTGTTTATATAAGATGGAGTTGTGTTTGTTTGTTTTTATTAAAAAGGAAAGCTACAAAAATATCCTCTTAGAAATTCATACTGTGTCACTGTTTTCTGCAGCCTGAATGGATTTATAATTTTTTTTTCTCCTTAATTTTCTCTTTGACTATGGAATGTTAGTAATGTCACACAGGATATAGTGATCTAGCAAGAAAGATGATAACTGCCATGAAAGCTCCCACAAGTCTGGATGAAACTTAGAAAACAGAGTGATTGCTTTCTACTGATTGGATCTGCTTCAATTGAGCCAAAGCAACCTCTGGTCTGATTGCAGGGAAATTCCAAGAGCACAGATGAACAAAGTGACTCATGGTGTGCTAGCTTATCAGTCACCTGAAAACTAAATGGAGCTACATAAATTAGTCTCACAGGGCAACAAGATGTGTCCAGACATGAAGCTTTTCTCTTGTCAGGATTTTAACAGTGCCATTCACCCTGTCATCTGTTCTTCAGGCCTCTCATAAGAATTTACATTTCTGTAAATCCAAAGTCTTCAGAGATGTCTGCTATGAGATCAAAATACACGGTCTACACAACACCAAGGATCTGTTCTTCATAACGTGTGATACAGCTTAAGAACACCTGTCTAGAAAGCTTACGTCATTCAGTTTAAGAGACTATTCAGAGTCCTGTGGTTATTTCATGGTATTGCACCAATTCCCAGTTTCCTCAGTATACAGATGTGCCAGAAATGGCATGATGCATAACTAAATCCTTGTTGCACCTTCCATGCCCCTTGACTCTGAGGCTTCACAAAGGGGTCTAATTTCTAAGTGACATGAACTGGGTAGCCAAACCACATCTCACAGGAAGTGTGAGATGAAGTCATATTTTTCCCTGCTACTTTTTTAGATCAGATGCATTTAGACACAGATTTTCAGAATAAAACAATGGGACTTCTCAGAAATTACATATTTAATATAACTAACCCCGTGTTTTGGAAACTATTGTATTATGCATAATTTGTTTAACAAATTAAGAAGTGTGAAAACTTGTTATGAATACTGGCTGTAGCTGTCTAAACCAGTCTGTGCATCTTGAGTAAGTGCAGGCATTGCTCATGGCTGCAGACATTCCAGCTTTGCCCAATGAATCTTATCTACAAAACATCCAAAATGTCTGGTTTATAGAAAAAAAATAATTGTGAACTAGGTAGTCTTCTGAATGTTATTTTGGCTCTTAAGAATCACCAAGATCAGAAAAAAAGCTCCTTGTTTGAAGTAAGAAGACTGCAAGTTTTCCTTCTCTTGATTGTTACTAAAAAGGTTCCAATTCACAAGAGAGCTGGCATAAAAAATTTCTTCCACAAAACTTTACTCCAATTTGGAAAGACACAAATCCTCCTAACACTACAGGAATGACACTGGTAGCCTATACCAAGAGAATTTAGTTTGCAAATCCTGATGAACTAACTGAAACAATTTACAAGGCAACAAATAGTTTTCCCTTTTTTTCCTCAGATATTGCAGGGCTTTGTTGGTGAAAGTTTGGTAGGAGCTGTTCTGCTTTCCTTTTGAACTATTTTAATTTCAGAATCTATCTGATAGTAAGAAAAATCCAATGGCTTCACAGCTAGATTGTTTATTTATTGATTCTTCCTTTTCTAAATGAGGTTATTTGCTTATCTTATTTTTGCAATTGTCAATAGTTAAGGGCTAACTTTTGCTTTTATTTACAGAAAGGTTATTTTGAGGGCAGCTAGCAAAATAACCTAATTTGTTTCCTGCCTGGTTTCATGCTCTTCCTGGTTTGTTGTTATGTTTTGTTTTCTGATATGGCTGTTTCATTTTTGAATGAGAGCTTCCTAAATGCTTGATCACTTAAAAAACTGACTCCTTTTGCCCAGAAAATGCTTGGCCTTTTTTATGATAGAAGTGACAGTAACAATATTTAGGCTCTCACAGATTTTACAGAAGCCTCTGGGGAAGCAGCTTTGTGATTCCCTAAGTACACAGTGCTTTAAAGTAAAACCACAAAATATTTATTCATTTAACTAGTATCAGATACCATGGGCTGTTAAGTGGATTTTAACTTCAGATTTTTAACTTTAACCTACCTCTGGTTTATTCCTGGCTTCTCCCAGTAGTCCACCTGTCAAGTTACCAGGTACACTGTGCTGCCACAGTGACATTTCAAAGGATGGTTGGACTGTGACTCCAGCAAGTACTTTTTTTATAGTATATTTCTCTGGACATTCCAGGTGTTTTGCTGTAACTCACAATGTGAAAAATTACGTAAAATCACGAACTGTAATGCTTCCCTTTCTGGCAGGATATTATCATTACACTAACAAATAAGACTATAGAATAACAGTTCTGCAAAATGCTTTTTCAGAAGGTCTCAATTAAACCGCTTGTAAGAAGTACATTGAGATGACTTTATTTTTATTTTAATCCCTTAAACCAGGACCACATTGGAGATGGTTGGTTTTCAAAAAGGAAGAGAAAACCAAGAACAGAGGACTCCTCACTGCAGATGCTTTGAGCTCAGTCAAACAGAAGAGTGGGTGGTTTGGATATGTATGCATGAAAGAAGCAGGGGAGGATAGAGGAATGAACAATTGTCTCTTTACCAGCTGTTCTTCTTTCCTGTTGACCTTTTGAAGTCCTCTTTCTTCTGCAAGGAAAAGGACCTAGTTTGGGAAAAGACATACAATTTTATTTATTTATCACCCATAGTGACTGCAAAAAGCAATTAATATAATCAGACCATATGCTACTTTTCAGAATTGTGTCAGTTGTGTATTGTGAATTCTTCATTTACAAACAGCAATCAGTAGCTAGAAAAGCCCATGACTATTATGATGGGACAGCAAAATTCTATCTGAGGATTCTAAGGCTTCCACTAAAAGAAGTCCTTTCATTGTATGGGATTTTCAGCCTCCATGCAAATATTGTTTATCTTGCTCCAACATTTTCTCTTTCAATGTGTCCTGGTTGGCTGGTCTTGAGTCCAAAACACTTTTCTGATCATACAGTGACCTCTCATTTCAACCACACCGACTTTCTGAATGTACAAATGAATAAAAGTCTGAATCAGATGTTAGTGTAGTTAAGTAGGGGTATATTTACTATCTAGAGATAAGCAGATTATTGGTAGCACTGTAAAAGCCTCAGGTAAGTATTGCTGCCATTGTATTAAATTTTAGCCAACGCATTCATGAAATAAAGATCTTTATGGTACAAGGAAGATGTAAAGAATTAGTCTAAAAAACTTTTTGTAAAAATCTATCTTACTTTTACTTGCTTGTATTCACTCATACCATTTCCTTTATTTTCAATATGCAACTTTCTGCTTCCTTTGTCCATGGTCTGTAATAAGTAAACTACTAGCATAACAAGGAAATGCTTAAATTAAAACACAGTATGCATTGATTTCTTCTTAATTCCCTAATGAAATTTTCTTAATATGTTTAGCAAGACTATGTTTCAAGATTTTTTTTTTTTTCCAGGAGCTACACTTTCTTTTAAAACAGGTTGGTTTTTTTTTTCCGCAGCACATTTCTTGTTACAAATATGTCCTCTTTTAAATTTTTTTCATTATTAATTACTGTTATTCCATTTTGGAAAACTATTATTTTTCTAGCTCTGTGATTTTATTTTTCCTTTTTTTTTTAAGTTTTGACATTTTCTTAGAAATCTAGAGCCTAATAGTTTCATTTGTTGTATAATGGAATTTAAGAGATTCTCATCAAAGACAGTAAAATTATTTATAGGAATCTGGCTTTTTAAAAGGATGAATAATGCATTTTTTGGATGGTAGTAGACACATTTCATTAAATGTACATATGCTAAGACATGCTAAACAATTCTCGGGCTCTCAGAACACCAGGATAAATGGTTTTCTTCTCGTAACTGAGTAACAGTGGAAGTACCTTGTTCCACATTTGAGAAGAAGGATTACACAAGTTTTAGTGATCTTTGGTTTTCTTTAACATTAGATGTTGCTAAAAGTTAACTCCATAAACAATGGAAGCCTGTACTGACTAAATGATGCGGAGGTGTTTAAACAGGATTGTATCAAACTATGATTTCCTGTTACTTTTATACCATTGCTGCACATACATTCTTCCAACATTCATCAGAACCAAGAAATAGGAAAGAAATTGTTCAAAATAGGACTTTCAGGAGAAAACATAACATTATTCCATTATCAGGAACTTTATCAGGAAGACTTTAACTTCTCAGATATTTTTCATCTCCTTCATATAAGTTGATGTCCTCTAAAATAAGAGCAATCTTGAAGGGCAAAACCTATCTTTTTACTGTATGTCAAAGCACTCAGTAAACGTTATCTTGAAAAGCCACTATTTTTTAAATATATGTTTAGCAGATTCATGACAAAGTGACATATTTTCAGGATACTTGAAATTCGTAACTACTCCACAGACTTGCTCTGCTTTTATGTTAAGTTCTTTTCCCCTGTGAATAATGTTATTAGAGCTTTACTACTGGACTTCACGGGTGTGTTTTTCAGTTGGTTCGTCTTGGCTTTGTTTGGTTTTT
>JANIJG010014902.1:49207-60569 GCA_024611175.1 Megaceryle torquata
CAATCTGGCTGCATTTAATGCTTCTCCCCCCCCCCCCGCCAAGTACAGCCTTTCACAGATCTGGCCTTTTTTTCCCCCCAAGCTAAAGCCTCTTCTTCACAAATCTAGCTTTCATTAGAGATTACTAACAAAACCTCACAGCTGAGTTACTTTCTTGCGGTGTCAGCCCAAGTCCTGACCACAGATCCCTTCACTTTATATCACCTCCCCTGCCTCTTCTCTCCTTATTGCAAAGACAACCTTTGCTTCTTATTTAATTCATTGCTTTTACACAATAAGAGTGTGCCTCAGCCTCCCTGGCAGCTTGTGGCCCCATTTGCATTCTTGATTAGTGTCTCCTTTAGCTGTAAGAATATGTTATGCTCCAGCAGTTATTACTGAAAAGAGAAATGAATGAAGAGGAGGAAGGGAGACACAAAATCTTGACAGATTTTTTTCTTGAGTTTTTTGAACTGTAGTAGTTTTGTCTTTCTCTAGTTACATTTCATACTTCCCTGGCAGTGTTTCCTATTGTAGAACTACTGATTATTATAGAACCACTGATTTAAATACAAGATACTAAAATTTTTCAATAATTTATAAAAATGCCCAATGTTCTAAGGGTAACAGTCACCTATTCTGATGGGAAGGTGTAAGACAGAAAAGGAATTTAAAAAAGCAAATTAAAACTATCATTCAAACTTCATCTAAATCGAAGTTTAAATTAGCAAATGAATACAAATCAAGAAACCTGATTCTATAGATGTGTTGCTGGGAAACAAACATGATAATATGGTAGAGTGGCAAAAAAGTACTCCCTTCTACTCTAGAAAATAAGCTTAATGCCTGGCTCTGTGTTCATCTTTCTCCTACTTTTCCTCAAGTCCTAAATTCCATAACAAAGTATATACTTACTTACAGATATTCATTATGATATTATACATGTATATGTTATTATATGTTCATTCTGATATTATAACATGCATATTGTTTTAAAGATAGAAGTAAGATTGTAATTGCAAGAGAAGACATTATTTTAAACTATTTTGATAACAATAAAGAAAGCAGTTTCCAGGGGGGGAAAAAAAATCCCCAGAGAGAAAATAAATGATCACATTGTTACTGTTTGCTAGTGACTTCAGGATTGAAAAAATGAGAACATTTATTTTTTCACTCATATGACTTGACCATCTTAGTTCTATCTTTAATAATCTCACTGCCACTCTAAATCAGCTATTACAATTGCTTTGGGAAACAAAGAAATATCAGGAGAATACTCAGGATTCATTTTCTGCAAAGGCATCTTAATGTTAACATCGGTTTTTACAACAGTGTTTTACAGAAGAATGAATAACAACTGTTCACTCTTATTACTAGCAAGTAGTGAATAGCTAGAGATAGCCTGTTATTTCTTTAGTCAAAAAGTAAAAAGGCCAGTTTCCAAATTCTCTGAAGCTTTACATCAGTAAAGTTAAACCCAGAATCAAACAATGTATTAATAACATGCAAAGGCATGTTTACCTAAGTCACACTCAGCTGAGCATAAAAACAGTAGGAAAAAACAGTATTAAATATTGGCCCACTATGTATTTTGTCTCTCATGTTCATTGAAAAGGGTTTATCAGTGACATCTTAACACTCACTCACCTGGCTTCCATGTTACCCAGTCAAACCACATTTACACATGAAATTTTTAAAAAACTTTTTTCTCTGCCTGTTGATACTTCTTGTTTGTCATGCATCAGATCTTGGTTCTGTCTGAACTTCGTTGCTGTGATTGACTCAAATTTCCCAAAGCCTTGTCTCAGGTTTAGTCTTTGACTAGCTTTTGCACAGGTCTTGTGTGTGCTCAACATCATGTGAAATTAATAGAAATTAATGATAGACAAGAACTCGTTAGCTAATCTGTGCAAATCAGCCACATGCAGTGGACTTTTTAGTAGAAGTATAAGAGAATTTGAATCTAATAGAACTTCTAAGAATTTTGTTACTCTGGAATTTTTAGTAACAATGAGATTCTTTCTATATCTTTTTTATATTTTTTTTTCAATGTTTTTATGTGCTTTTACTAATTTTACTAAGTCTTTGTACATCTTGTACACTTGACTAATATTTTATTGCAATACCAAGGATATCCTTGTCACTGCTGAAAAATTGTGCCTGTGTACTCATTTATTATCCTTTCAACTTGTTAGTTTTGAAATGTCTTCCTTTATATTATTTTTTCACTATGTCACATTGGACTATAGCTAAATTTGATCAACTGGGGGAAAAGAAAACAAAAAAACACAACCAAACAAACAAATAAACAGAACCCAACAAAACCACACACAAAAAAAAAATCCAAAACAACAACAAAAAAACCAAACAAAACCAACCAACCAAAACCAACAAAAAAATAACCAAAAAAAAACCCAAACAAAAAAAACCAAAAACCCACACCAGAAAGTGGAACTCTTCAGCTTTTAATATTTTTAATAGAAGTACATAACATTTCATTAGATATACAATTAGGAGCAGTAATTAACATAATACAATGTAAAGGCCTTTGTCTTCTGTGTACTGTTTTATGCATATTCTTCTAATGGCTACAACTTCCCTAGACACTTACTGTATGTACCACTTCTGACAAATTTTTCTCCCAGTTAAAAAAAGTGGGCTTCATATTTATTCATGTATCTTGCCATCAACAGTTACTAAAACTTCTTGTTACATCCAGGTGGATTTTCCTATATATGTAAGGTTAAGCTTCATGATCAATGCACTACTGCTCATCTACCAAGGCTAGATGGCAGAGCATGGGTGAGGTGTAGACAACCAATGCCACTGCTACCCAAATCATTATGTTGTATGAAGTACCTACTCTGTAGTAAAATGTTACAATGACTGATTTCCATCTTCATGTCTTTCAGGCTCCTTCTTGTTGTATTTCAGGAAGATACAAAAATCTTAGCTTGTGGGTAATTTTATTTTATTATTTCATGGTTTAGTGCCTTTTTAGCTGTTTAAAGTGTCAGCTTCAATTGTTAAGTTTGAAATACCTCTGCCCACCTGCATTCTAACATAAATGATGAAACCCAGTAGCCCACAGTAATCTAGCAATTCCACTGTAGTAATAGGCCAAAGACTTTGTATTTGGCTTGCAAGGCTTCAGCGATTAAGGCTTTACAGGTTTTTCCATTTGAACTTTTTTCATTTGCACAGATATTTCTTTAATTGTTTGGTTTTATTTCATTTTCTTCTGAAAAGATGGTTATGCCTGTTTTGTTTTACTTTGCTTATCTTTGCATCTTTTGAACAGTACTTACACAGTATCAAGGCCTTCTCTGTTTCCTGCCAGAGAGTAAGCTAGGAATGTATAAGAAGCTGGGAGGGGACACAGCTGGGGCAGTTTAACCCATCTGACCAAAGTGATGTTCCATACCATATGATAAACTCAGAAATAAAATCTCAGGGGAAGATGATGGAGAGGCTAGCAGGATGTTTGGACAATGTAAACAAAAGAAGGTTGAAGGACCAAGGAATGCAATAAGAGAGAAGAATGTTGTGCTCAAAGAGAGCTCAGTTTGGTTGAGGAAAATAGGAGTTTCACCACATACGTAGCAGGTGGGGATAACTAGTTGTTAAAAAGAAGTGAAGTAAGTGAAGTATTTTTCCACAGAAATGATGAACTGAAATAAGACACATTTTCCAGTAATCTGCATTATTTTGTGCTTTCTCTTAGTTGAGAAGAGCAATGGTATATTCAGAAATTCTGTACAAAGCTGTATGCATTTTTCCATGACCATTAAGTGTTATCTGAAGAAACATAAATAAAAAACACAAACTAACCAAAAAAACTAGAAAGTCCACAACTTCAGTAAGGTCTGAGGAAACCTGTGAGGATCCTAGTAAGTGATCTGTATTAAATACTCAGGACAGGTTATTGGACCAAGACCTCTGTCTTGCACATGCAATACTGCCATTATTGGTGGGAAACACAAACACCGAGCAGAACCCAGAGGTAAAATCACAGAATGCTAGAATTGTTTGGGTTGGAAGGGACTTTTAAAGAGCACCTAGTACAACCCCCCCTGCAATGAGCAGTGATATGTTCAACTCAGAGCCCTGTCTAACCTGCCTTGAGTATTTCCAGGAGTGGGCACTGTGTGGCTATATTCCCTGACAGAAATCACTGGTGTCTAACAGCAGCCATACAGCCAGCATCTATCACAGATGACTGAGAAAAATATTTCCACCAGTCAATGTTGTATTCACTTACTTGGATACCTCAGCTTGTAAAGCAATTTCCATGTACATTTGGGAAAAACTACTTTGAAACACAGCCTTGAAAACCAGCACTGAACAGCTTTCCTCTCAACACCTTTCAGTCCAGTACATTCTAGCATGCCTTTTTTTTTTTTCTTCCAAAATGTAACTCTGTTCCTTGTCAGTTAAGATCCCTTAGCAATCTTCCATTGCCAACAGCACTTTCTAAAGAGCAGTTTCTAAACTTTCCTCATGGGAAACTTTTTACACACTATGAATTTTATTGGAAAAACACAAATAAACTTTCCATTTTAAACACAAAATTGTGAAACATCTTCTACCTCTTTCTTCATGTCTTAGCACTACTCAGAACTAATACTCTGTGAAGTGAACCACTGGTCACAGGTCACACCAACACTGTATAATGCTCAGTCTAGTTCTTCCTTGGTATTACTGTAATGATCCAGTGTCTCTTAAAAAAAAAACCTATGGAATAAACTAAGCTTCTTCAATCTGTCTCCAAACTAAAATTTATATAGACAGTTTAGAACTATGAAAAAAGCCATCTGCTAACTAGTGAACATAAGGTCCACAGAGTCAGTATCATAGAAAGGCAGAGTCAAATAACTTTTATTTAAAAATTTGCGTACCAGAGTTCTGAATGTTCTTCTGCTTAAGTGAGTATCAAAATGAATCTCAAGATTTAACAACATAGAAACAAATTCTGATATAATAGAAGAATTATGTACTTTTTATTTACTGTGTCCCAGTAAGACTTCCTATCTTCCAGAAAGTCCATGAAAAGTGAATACATATTCCTATCACCTTTTATATTTCTTATTACTAATTTCAGAGTTTGTTTTGAAGATACCTGGTTTTTCTGTTTAAACCTTTGTTTTATTTTTTACCACTTTTAAAAATCAAAATTAATTTGTGAGGAGCATAGAAACCTAAATCTTGCTTGTTAAATTAACAAATCTTGCTTCTCACTACCTCATATTCTAGTTTCTACTTGATAATAAAAATGCATGAGGGTTTTTTTCTAATATAAAACTACACATATGAACATGCTGCCCTTATTTTGAGGATTAAGATTTGATTTTATTCAGATGGTATTTAATAAGAAAGGAAGAAAAACATTTTACCAATTTTACGTTTTGCTAACCAAAACTCAAGGGCTTTTTGGTTTTGTGAACTAAGTCCTATTGATCCAGCTAATGCTATTAAACAAAATGTTCCTATACAAAGAATATACCATGTTATTTTTCTTTCATCAGAAAAAAAAAAAAAAAATAATTTAAGCAGAAAACATTTGACTCACTTAAATACCTTAAGTTGATCAATGAGGTAACTAATGGGACAACAGATTTTGTTCATATACAAGAGTGGTTCTTACCCTCAGAAAATAAAAACACAAACCAGTTAGTGAAACCAAAGTTATATAGTTTATGAATAGTGGCAGTTTTTTATTTAATAGTGTCTGTGATGGTGTGCAGCAAGTAGTTACTTTTTTTGTAGTTATGCCCATGCTCAAACTCATAAAAAAAACCCCAAAACCATCCAAACAAACAAACAAAAAAACCCCAAACCAACCAACAACAACAACAAAAAAAAAAAAACCACAAACAAACAAAAAAAAAAACACAAACAAACAAACAAAAAAAAAACCCAACAACAACAACAACAAAACCCTCCAGCAGACTTTTTAGAAATTATCCCCTTTTTGTTCAGGTTTTCTGACTTTGCAAAGAAAGCAAGAAACTTTTTCATATATACTACTTAAAGCTCCTTCTAACCTAATAATGAAAAAGAACAGAGTTTAATGTTCTTCCTCATTTTCTTTTCCCTTTCAAAAATTATACCAGGCATCCTGAATATGCTTTCAGAAATCTATTTGAAATTATTTCTAAATGGCAACAGAACAAAGAAAAAAAAAATTGTCCTCATATTTTACCTTGTACTGATTATAACTCTATTTTCTACTTTGAAACATTAATTTCCCTTTCCTTGGATGGAAAAGTAAAAGCTACTTTAATGCCTATTTCTAAAGCATTTTGTTGTAGTTTTACTTTCTAAGTTGAATTCTGTTCAAGCCAGGGAGGAATCAAAATACAACTGTAGCTAAACTTTAAAACTCACATGTAATGGCTGGTAATGACATCTGGATTTATGTTTTTGAATGGTAGGCTATTTTCACAAATTACCCTCAAGTTCCTTCAAAAAGAGACAAACATCTAGAATTCTATCTCTTTGACAAACAAAATGGCTCACTAGCAAGGTGATGTTAACCTCTTTAAATTAAGCTCTGCCACTTGTAAGACTACTTGGAAGCACTTGTTTAGGAAAGGGAAGCCCAAAGCCAACATTGCAATACGTGAAACAGCAATTTAATGAAAAAAGGTAGAAGTTTTGAAGCTAGATGAAAGAAGTACCACTTACTGAGGTTTCTTAATAAATAAACATAGAACAGCTTGTACATAATAGGAAAAATTTAACCTATTTTAAGAGAAATGTGTATTTTTGAAAGATATCTGCAGAGAAGAAAAGGAAACAAGATCGGGGGTTTTTTTGGAAGGGGTTTTTTTTTTTTTTGTCCTTTTTTTACATTTGTCAATGTGGTTTAAATGAAGGATCAGGAAATGGAATATTGCACAAATTGAATACATTAAAGGCTTCTAATGATTTTCATTATAATCCTGTGGTCCACATTTGGTTTTACAGAGGTTTGGAGAATAGATTTACTATGAAAATATATGTAAGTCTTTTTCTTTTTTCCTTAAATGGCTGGCTTTTTTATTGGATGATAAATAAATAATTTTTTACTTTGATAATGATGAAACCATGCATTTAATTTCATTTAGGCTAGGGGTTTTCTTTCAACATAAGAGACTTGGATTCAAATTCCACAAGAATCCCATTAAAGTAATTTGTGTGCCCTATGCTTATAGCTGCCCACATTCTTAAATGCTTTGCTGAAGGGAGACCCAAAAGACTAATTAAAAGTCTAGGGAAGTCCTGGATCATAACCACAGCTTGTGGTGTAGATCCATAACGGATGGATTTTCATAGACATTGAGTTATTATCCAGCCAACCCCTGCCCCACTAACACAAATCTGGACCACAGAATTATATATTGCAAATTGCCAGATAGGCTTCCTTTGATAACAAGAACAGAAGGAAGGAAAAATGCCTTCTTATTTCTTATTTTTGTTTTGGTTTATATTTCTTTTTCTGAAACTATATAAAAAATGAAGAAAATTCTCTTTGTATTAGAAACTATCTTAGATCTAGCCTCATTTCACCTAATTTCAGGCACATTAGTTAGGAACAAAATTACCATAAGCACCTTTTATAATAATTGAAGAAGTTCTACTTTACATAGGGTAGAACAGCCCTCCCACCCCCCCACCTCAAGGCTGATTGCATTTCTGAAATAGAACCTTACGTTCATATGACCAACTGATGTAATTCTGAGAGCATTTAAGCTCATTCATAATTATTTAACTTGATTTGCCAACTACAGAACAAGTGCAATCTGATATATTGTTGCACAAATCACTATATAAAAAAACAGAGTATAATATGCTTCCCTTACCTAGAATACTTACAGTACAGCAAATAAATAAACATAATTTCTTACAGTTCTGCAGGTGGGTTTTGGTTTTCATTTAGAAAATTTACAAAGAGTGAGAGAAGAGTAAACATTCTGAATGAATTCTTACAGAAGACCACAATGTATTGTTGAATTGTCAGCCCTCTCCAAAAACATACAAAAAGTTGATTTTTTGTATCACAAGATCAATATAATTTAGAGAAAAATACCTAATTGTAAAACTATGTGCATATAATAGTATTAAAAAGTTATAAATCTGTCAACATTACTCTTTGAGAGAAAGATATATTTTGATCGGATGTCTGGCATATTCTGCAATTATAGATTGCCTTTGAACTACTATGTATCCCACTTCTACACTCTGTGTACAAGGGTAAATCCCACAGGATAGCTCTAGTGTATTTTAAAGGGATATATATGGCACAGAGAATGAATGTTGACCAATAAAATGAATTAAATACCTAAAAAGTTATTTAAGAAAATGTAAAATGTAGTGTTTTATCAGATTAACTAGAACTGTATCAAGCCACAGGACAAAAATCAAATTACTTCAGAAGATAAGAACACATTTTTATAAATCAGGGTTTTTAAGATTACACTAAAAATATTACACATTCTATCTCAAATGTAGTCTCATATTTAGTCCCTTCTACTTAATAAAAAACACTATTGAATCCAAGGAAAGTTTTAACTGATTGCATTTTGAAAAATTTAGCCCAAATGATAAATAATTTGTCTCTTTCATTGCTAAAGCAGAAATTGCTGGTGACTTCAGAACAGGCCATGAAGTTATTTTTATTTTAGCTAAGGAACAATATGTAAATGTATCTGTAACAGAAGCTTCATCTTGTAGGTGGCTTGTATCTTCCAGATACTTTCTAGAAAATCTTTTTGCATACAAACCTCAATCTGTCTTGTCAGACTTCTCAAATATTTAATCAATCTTTCAAAAAACTTATTTCTGCTGGTTAAATTCTGAAGGCCTTTATGAGCAAAGAAACATAAACTAGTTCAGTAAAGCTAAACTCTTAGCTGATCATTCTTATTCTTCTTTGGACAGCTAAGCAGTGTCCCAATAATAGTCTGAGGTTTTGATTTTTTTCTAGGTAAAGGTGGTGGCTGAAATCAGATGTAGAAGAAAATCACCACATTTTTGTATATTCAAAGAATACATTCAAAGTATACATAAGAACAATGACCACAGCAAAATAAAGATTTCTTGACTGCAATGTACTGTGTTTCTGGAATGTGTGGATGACAACTTTCTGTTGCTGGTAAGCAAGTCTACCAGGGGTAGTGCTCTGCTAAACCTACTCTTCATGAACAGGGAAGGGCTGGTGGAAGATGTGGTGGTTGGAGGTTGTCTGGGGCACAGTGACCATGATGTGATAGAATTTTCAATATGTGCTGAAGTTAGGAGGGCCATCAGTAAAAAACTCTACCTTGGATTTTCAGAGGGCTGACTGTGGTCTACTCAAGATGCTGGCTTGGACAGTCCCTTGGGAAGCAGCCCTGAAAAGCAAAGGGGCCCAAGAAGGCTGGGCTTACTTTAGCAATAAAATCACAAAGGCACAGGAGCAGGCTGTCCCTGTGTGCCAAAAAATGACCCAGCAGCGTAGACGACTGGCCTGGTTGAGCACAGAGCTTTTGCAGGAACTCAGAAAAACAAACAAACAAACAAAAAAGAGTGTATCAACTTTGGAATAAGGGACAGGTGAACCAGGAAGTGTTTAAGGACATTGCAAGGTCATGTAGAAAGAGAACTAGAGATGCAAAGGTTTGGTTGGAACTTAAGCTTCCCAATTCTGTTAAGGATAATCAAAAGTGTTTTTATAAATATATAAATAACAAAAGGAGGGCCAGGGAAAAATCTCCATTCCTTGCTGGATGAAGGGGCGAACATAGCAATGAAAGACAAGGAAAAGGCTGAGGTGCTCAGTGCTGCCTTTGCCTCAGTCTTTAACAAAAGGAATGACTCTCCTCAGGGCAACTGGGTTCCTGAGTTGGTAGGTGGGGATGGGGAGCAGAATATCCCTCCTGAAATCCAGGAGGAAGTAGTTAGTGACCTGCTGTGCCATTTAGATCCTAACAAGTCGATGGGTCCAGAGGAGATTCATCCTAGGGTGCTTAGGGAGTTGGCACAAGAGCTGGCTAGGCCACTCTCCATCATTTATCACTGGTCCTGGCTAACCAGGGAGGTTCCTGATGACTGGAGGTTGGCCAGTGTGACACCCATCCCCAAGAAGGGCCAGAAGGAAGATCCAGAAATCTATAGGCCTGTCAGCCTGACCTTGGTGTCTGGCAAGGTTATGGAGCAGATCATCCTGAGTGCCATCAATTGGCACGTACAAGACAACCAGGGGCTCAGGCCAAGCCAGCAGGAGTTTGGGAAAGGAAGTTCCTGCCTAACAAATTTGATTTCATTCTATGACTGGGTGACTCGTCTGGTGCATGAGGGGAAGGCTGTTAATGTGGTCTACCTAGACTTCAGCAAAGCCTTTGACAAAGTCTCCTACAGCATCCTCCTGGAAAAGCTGGCAGCCCATGGCTTGGACAGGTGCACCCTTCGCTGACTGAATGACCTGGCACAGAGAGGGGTTGTGAATGGTGCCACATGCAGTTGGTGTCCAGTGACCAGTGGTGTCTCTCAGGGATCTGTACTGTTCCAGTACTAGTACCAGTTCTATTCAACATCTTTATTGATGACCTGGATAAGGGCATTGAGTGTACTGTTAGCAAATTTGTGGATGACACTAAACTGGGGGGGAGTGTCAATCTTCTGGAGGGTCAGGAGATGCTGCAGAGGGACCTGGACAGGCTGAGTCAATGGGCTGAGGTCAATAATAGGAGGTTTAACAAGACCAAGTGTAGGGTCCTACACTTTGGCCACAGGAACCCCATGCAGTGCTACAGACAGGGGGATGAGCGGCTGGAGAGCAGCCTGGCAGAGAGGGACCTGGGAGTACTGGTTGATTCCCAGCTGAACGCGAGTCAGCAGTGTGCCCAGGTGGCGCGGAAGACCAATGGCATCTTGGCTTGTATTGGGAATAGTGTGGCCAGCAGGTCTAGGGATGTAATTGTCCCCCTGTACTCGGCACTGGTGAGGCCTCACCTTGAGTACTGGGTGCAGTTCTGGGCCCCTCAGTTCAAGAAGGATATTGAGGCGCTGGAGCGGGTCCAGAGGAGAGCGACAAGGCTGGTCAAGGGACTGGAAGGAAAGTCTTATGAGGAGAGGCTGAGGGAGCTGGGGTTGTTCAGCTTAGATGAGACTCAGGGGGGACCCCATCACTCCCTACAGCTATCTGAAAGGAAGTTGTAGTCAGGTGGGGATTGGGCTCTTCTCCCAGACAACTAGAGACAGGATGAGAGGGCATGGTCTGAAGCTGCACCAGGGGAGTTTTAGGTTGGATTTTAGGAAGCAATTCCTCACAGAAAGGGTGACTAGACAGTGGAATGGACTGCCCAAGGAGGTGGTGGAGTCGCCATCCCTGGAGGTGTTTAAGGAAAGATTGCATGTGGTG
>JANIJG010014904.1:0-48037 GCA_024611175.1 Megaceryle torquata
TTGTATAGAAATAAGAGATTACACAGTGCTTCAGCAATGGAAACAGCTGTGAAATGCTTTTTTCTAGGCTACCACACCCGTTAAAGGTATTTCTTCTAATTTAATTTTACTTTGTATTTCAAAGGGAGGTGGGGAAACTCTTCAGGATGGTTGATGCACTGGTTATAAGTAGATACTGGAAGCTGCTGTGTTTCCTTGTCCGTTTTCTGTGTTCACCTACGTGGTGTCTCTGTTCCTTTGGCTGGTCTGGCTCTGTTCCTCCCTAGTCTGTCAAATGTCTCTGCGTCGAGCGGGAGGAACTGCCCTTTGTGAAAGCTGACTTTTTGCACTCTTTGACTCCCCTGGCATAGCCGATTGTCAGGTGAAACCTTTCTGTCCTGTACTTAAGCTCCGAAGGAATCGGCTTCACTGCTGATAGAGGTTATTTGTGAGGTTATGTTTTTAGGAATAAATATACACTAGCTTGGAAGGTATTGAGTTGACAAATGTCACGGAAAATGGTTTTTCTTTTAGATGATAAATCCGAGTACTCTGCTTAATTCCTGAGGGATAAGGCTGAGAGGAAATAAAATATCTTGCTCAGTATAAATTTAATACATTTGGTAGGGGTATAGCTCTTTAGATAAGAACGTTTTAGTCTCATGAACAGTTTAGGTGCTGACAAATCCTACTGGCTTTGGCACTTAGACACGGGAAAAAGATATAATGGAAAAGACTCTAAAGGTTATTTGAAAAGACATGAGCCCAGCCTTTATATATAGTATTTCTGGTAAGCATTTTCTGCCTTCTTTCAAGACAAATGGTGAAGACCTAAAAAAAAAAAAGAGGAGAGTGAGAAGTTCTGAGGATGGTTTTCTCTGATCATGTAGCACTTTTCCTCCTAGAGTGACCCTTGGCTGCACACCTTGGATTTGTTTCCCCATCCAGGTCCCTCCCACTGATTTCCTGGACTCTCTATGGGAAGTCAAGTGGCTTTTCAGCCTTCTCAGATAACAACAAGCCACGAACCAGGGCCCCTGTGTTTTGTGCTTGACAAAGTAGGAGCATCCAAAGCCACTTCAGTATGCTTCTGGATAAATATGGTGTCCTTACTATGTGAGGGCTATAAATTTTATATGTAAACAAGGTATCTTTCCCCTGTGGTCCCTGGAAGAATCCTGAATTGTCACCTGTGAATATTATCATCGGATGGCAGGATGCAGTCTCGATGTTGTCTCTTGCATTCCTGTGCTGGCGTAAGCCCTTGGCTGCAGTCTGTCCTTGTTGGGAGATGCTTTATGCCCAGAGACTTGTGTTCATTGTTTTACCAGTAGTTAACAGTCCTGTCTGATACGCTTTTCTGTGAAATCTGTTATCGGCTGGAAGTAACTCTCACATGCAGGATTTACGCTATGAAGCTCCCTCGTCAAACAGATTTAGTTGAAGTCAGCTCCTGGAAGGACTGCTAATTAGTTTTCAGTGCAAATCCTTGCAGTATTCGTGCAGGTATTTATCCAGCTATGCCGAAATGCCTACAGGTCTATTGAAATCCAGAAAATGTGAAACTGCAGGTTAATTAAGGCTCATATTTTACTAGTGAGAAGACTTTTGAACTCTGCTTTGTGAGCTTTTATAAATGTACTTATTAAATGCCTCGAGGAAATTTTAGTTGGCATTAAGCAAACATAAGACTCATCAGAATATTTCTCCAGCGTTTTACATTTAATTTCCTTTACGTTAATTGGTGATGGTATGTGTTTTCTGTAAAAATAATTTGGTAATCTTAAAGTGAACATTTCTAAACTGGTAAAAGGGTGGCAAATTTTTTTAAATAGTTTTTAATGAGTTTTTATTCCTCAAGGTTCAAGTAGAGTGTGGCATACTAAGAAACAATGAGTTTTTACTGCAGGGGGAGTATTGAGAGTATTTTGATAGTGAGAGGGATGGGTCATTTCTCTTTCTTTATTCAGTGGGTGTGTGTTTTGGAAAGAGCAGAAGACACTGATTTGTGCTACCTCTACCATTTCCTTCATTATTTTCTTTACCTGCTGGGAGATTGATACACCTTCCTGCAGAAAGGATTGTCTTTGGCTTATGCTTCTAAAACAGCAGTCTGTGTGCAGGACAAGTGGTATCTTAGCTGGCTTATGTTTATGAGAGAGCCGACTGCTGCTGGGCTCTACCTTAACTGGCTGATTCTCGAGATGCTCGCAGAATATCAAATCTCGGTCCCAGATACTGTGTGACTGCAAGGAAGAAGAGAAGCTGGTAATAAGGAGATGATGATGAATGAAGAAAGGAAAACTCACAATTGAGAGATGAATTAGGAGGCAAATTTTCATGAGATAAAGGAAAAATGGGAGGAATGGCAAAGAAAGCTACACTGCTGACTCTGGCAGTCATCAGCTGCAAGCCGTATAAACTATTTGCTTTAACCTCATAGTCCATTACACGAATCAGTCAAAGAGTAAGGAGAGAGGTGCTGAATCTTTTCCTCCTTGGAATTAAGTCCACGATCCCCGTGCCAGTCTCGCCAGGAATCCGTACATCTGAACTCTGAGACTGCTGAGGCTTCTGATGGCTGATCTGGATGGCCACTGTTGTCCCCTGTCACCATGGCTTGCGAACACCGTGTCGTTAACAGTGTTGCAGACGTAGCTATAGCAGACGTGTCCTCTGGTGCAGAGGTGCTTGTGTGCTCCAGTGCAGCAAACCTCTGGTGGGGAGGGTGAAATGACTGTTGTGTGATCTGCATTTAATCACCCATGCAGGTTCTGCACGCTCTTAGGCAAGCCCATACGTGACAGGTGGTGAGAGCGGAGCGGGAGGTGGGTGGTAGCTGTATGGTTTGTGGTGACACTGGTCGGGGAGTTGAGCAGATGGGTTTGATTGTCACCGGCAGTGTGATTCCAGTGAGGGCTGACTGTGGTGACAAGCGATTTACAATGTGCTATTTACAGTTTGGGTTTGCAGTCTCTCAATGACATCTGAGTGCTCTTTAGCAACTGCTTTCATTACTGCTTTTCTAAGAGCTGTTAATTGAAAATGAAATTGTGGGTGGGCTTCGGGAGTGCAATAGCAGCTACAAGTATTAGATGCAACTACAGAGAACTGTTTAATTTCTTTGACTCCCAACATGTATCTTTGTGCAGGAACAAGGGAAAAAAAACCCCATGCCTATATTTGTGCAATGCGAGGTCAGACGCCTTGGAAATACTGCATACAACACAAGTACACCCATAACGAGCGCTGAAGGCTTGAATCTCCTTCTACATAGCTGCTGTGATTTGGGGTGACTGTACTGGCAGCCAGTGAATTTCAGTGACTACAAAAACTGCTGAAAATCAGGAACAAACCTGGGCTGTGAAAATAGCTCCTGCAGAACAAAAGAGTGGTTTTAAGCTGTGCTGGGTTCATCTGGGCTAGTCTTGCACTGTTGGAGGCCAGGCTTTATATGGCTGAAGTTAAAGGAAACGTGACGCGCTACGGGCTTGTCATGAGCCCATGGGACAAAGTCATGAGTCGTAGCAGCAGTACTGGCTAGTCCTCAGGGCAGCAGAGAGAGTGCTGTGCAGGAGAGTGAATGGAGAAAATGCTTCTTTCCATTCTGTTTGTCAAGAGGTTATTTATTTATTTATTTACTTTTAAATACTAGCGCAGCCACTTGGAAATTGATAGATTTGATGTTTGTGTTGCAGCCTCCAAGAGCGTGGTTTGATTGTGTGCAAGTGTTGTCAAAAGGCTGAAGTCACCTGAAGCTGATGTCACAACCAACAGGACTTTTCAGGCAGCATTGTTTTAATGAAACTTTGTTTGCTCTGTGTTGCTGTTGTGTCATCCGAGGGCATTGCGTGTTTGGATTTTTTTGTCAGTCCACCTTTTTAACATCATTTCATTTGAAAAATAAACTATGAAATGATGACAAAATAAAATGACAGCACTGAAAGTATAGAAAGTGCCATGTCCCGTTAACTGCTTTGAGGTTACATTGTGAGTGGATGTAGTTACGCAGTGGAAGATGCTCGTGTGATAAGGGGAGATAGGTAGATCTGGGCTTTGAGAAGCCTTTGTAGGGTGGAAAAGGAGGAACATGCCTGTGGGGAAGAGGTAAAGTGATGGGACTTGGTGCAGGTCCAGGCTGAGCAGCGTGGTCTTTTTGAGGGATAAATGTTACGCAGGGGGATGTGTATGGAGGGATATGCCCAAAGAGGGGGCCCATTGTGTAAATTAACCTCATCTGTACCCGGTAATGTCCAGCTCAGTGTTATCTAGTCTACCATCATGCTGTTAAAACCTTGAGTGCTTGATGCTGACCAGTCAGTAACTTCATCCTCGAAAGGGAACCGCGCTTTATTTTGCACGCAGGCACAGTATAGATTTCTGTACATGTGAGAGAACGTGTGTCTAAAAGCTGGGCTGCTGTTCTGGGCTGTCCCTCTCAGGAACTGCTGCTGGTGACAAACAGTGCTTGAATTACAAGTGTTTTGTGATTCTCAACTGCTGTTTGCTTCTGATCAGAGGCCGCAAAAATCTCCAGCTGCACTTAACCCGCAGTCACCATATCCAGTGCGTCATCTGTGAAGGCACCCAGCTGCTCGAAAGCATCCAAACAACTTCTGTGCCCTGATAATATATAATTGAGCTCAATGGGCACAGAAAAGATTGTTCTCTGTAAAAAGGACTGAAAAAGTGATGTTTTGCTTCACGTGCCTGTTGTTCAGTGCTGCGCATCCCCCCCACCCCCAGGTTTAATGAAGTTCCTGAATAAGCCCTTTGGATTCCTTGAACACAGACACAAAAACCAGGCACGTGATGTGAAACCCAGAGCCATTCACAAAACCCATCGCGGCTTTCCGAGGAGCCGTGCTCGGCGGCGTGCTGAAGCAAACACCTGCATTCATTGATCAGCCGCTCGCAGAAGCTGCCACTTTACTGAAGATTTCCCTGCAGTGACGTGTCAGGGGCGTTCCCCCCCTACCCCCCCTTATAATCACCAGTTTCACCTGCAATTTTTCAATAAGCTATAGAATTATACCTCTCTAAATGATACACTGCAAATCCAGCGGGTCCTAATTGCTAATGATGGTTCTGAAAGACTTTCATTTGACTGTAATTAGGTTTGCAAGCAATCAGCTGCCCTTATCAGAATTGAAAACACATATAATGTCAAATACGGGCTGGTGGGAATGGAGTGTTTTCTTAAGAGGAGGAGGGAAGAGGAAGATGTTTTATTAGCGGAAGCTGTGACATATTTTAACACCTTGAAAACATCATGTGTGAAATTAATTCTGTTCAGTATTATACCATCTGGCAGTGTTATTGTTCTGTATATATTGCCATGTAAAGTGCACTTTTTTTTTTTTTCCACTGGGTGTGAGCCTGTGTTTGAAATGGTAATCATGAGTCAAATGGATTACTGAGGATGTTATCCCTGCTAGATAGGTTTGAAAATACTTACTGGGAAGTCCCATGGAGTCAAAATGACAACCTTGCGGAGAGCTTCACTTGCAGAGCTGCTGAATCTGGAAGAAAAAGGGCCTTGTTTGCACCGTGCCACTCTCCTGTGAATGAACGTATGTGCTCAGAGGTGGGAGAAACTCTACTGAGGTATTGTTTACTGAAGCTGAAATAGAAAACGCTTGTATCTTAGATTCAGTAGCGTGATAATTCTTTAACAATACACTCCTGATTTGATCTGTCTTTATGCTACTGCATTGAACAGCCAGCTGAAAGCCTCCCGTGAGAGCTAATGGGCGCTAGCAGCTTGTGTCTTCAAGCTCTGGCGTAGGCAGAGTCCCCACCGGTAGATGCAGAAGAATACAAGCTAAAAACCTGGTTACTTCTGATGTAAAATATCATCCATCTGGCAGTGTGGATTGTCTCCTAGCCAGGGCTCAAACGCGGGCGCTAATACCCGATATGGTCGCCGATGTAATGCTTGTGATACTGTTACTGCCAGGTGGTAGTGCTTGTTCAGCCAAGGCAGAGTGTGGAAGAACTCCGGTCGTATGTAGAAACAGGAATAAGTGGTAGAGTATTGATACCTCCAGCACTTCTCTGAAGCCAGTGGTGAGAGCTGATGGCACCTGGGAAGTGGCAGAAGGGTTCCTCTGCTGTCGCCTGCCGTCGCTGTTGTGTTGCGGGTGATCAGGCTCGTAAGAGAATGAGCAATGCTGGCATGTTTTTATTTCTGTTGCAAATTTTGCCACTGCTTTGCGATCTGCCCTGCTGCATCTCACTTCCTCTTGGCTCCAGTTTATGCAGCTGTAAAGTGCAGTTGCCAGAGAGATGTCACCACCCTGTCACCAGACCAGGTAATGCTGTTGGGAAAAAGTGCACACCACTCACCCACTGCACCCAGCGTAACAAAATCCCAGCAAATTCCAAACTGAAAACTAAGATTAAACCCAGTGGCTTTGGGGTTAACCTCATTATGTTAATCAATTGGCTATCTTGAGAATAATAGTAAAAAAAATTTACTGTGCATGTAGCAGTTATTGTCTCCCAGGATTATCTTTTTTTTCTTTTAATGCTGGCACCTTACTTTAATTGAAAACTTAAATGATTATTAAAGGTGTCATTTTGGGAAGTGAATCATATTTTAAATGTACGATGCAATCAATTGCTGTCTTAAAAGTTCCTGAGCATGTTACCAATAAGGAATTAAGCAAAAAATTAATTTTGACTGAGGCTGCTTAGAGATAAATTAAGCTCTAGCTTAAGTGATATAAGACTTCATAATAAAGTGACCATATTGAATTAAAAAAAAAAAAAGAAATCTTCCAGCATTTAAAAACTTTTTTTTTTTTTGTATTCTACTAAAGGAAAATTCTACAAATACAACTTCAGTGTAAGCCAAGACTTCTGACCTACAGGTTCTCCTGTGTATGCACTGGAAGCACAGCAGTTCATCCTCAAGTTCTCACCCTTGGGCTCTTGGCTAGGCTTTTGTAACCTTGGGCCTAGCTCCGGAGTGCCCTAACTCCCCAGATCCATGGGCACAGACCTAGGCCGTGAGCTTGAGAGACACATGGGGACACTTTTAATGTGACAGTGAACCACACTTGGAGGAACCGTTCCCTTGGCAAAGCTCCTTAGTTTGGCCTTTCCAAGGGGGGTGCTTAGGGTGAAGAGGCAGTTCCTTGAATTAAGTAACCAGGATATTTTCCTATCTCTTTGTAAACTCAAGGCAGTACTGCTTTTCTAGCTGGTGTGTTACAGCCCCTCTGAAAAGGAGGGAGGCTCTGATTGATTCCTGAGGTCTGAAGAGCTTCATTTTTTGGTGAGATTTATTAGAAGCAGAAAGCAAACGGCAGCATGAGCGGCAGTGTTTTCACAGCCTGGTAAGCTAAAGCAGTGTGAAATTCAGGTACTGAGCTCCCACGATTGCTTTCACGGTTTGCAGTGCTTTGTGGTGCTGTCATAGAGCTTTTGAGCCATCCCTGTCAGTAGTCGTGGAGAGGCAGCTCTGGCCAGCCCCAAGGCTACCTGTGTGCCAGAGGCCAAGTGGCCACCCCACAAAGTGACATGGTGTTGCTGGAAGAAAATGTGTGTGCATTGCTAGACTTTCTGCTTTTTACTTCATTTCAGGAAAAAAAAAACAAACAACCAAATGACCTGTGTACAAAGCTCAGGAAAATCATTGATAATCTTCCCCCCCCCGAGGAGGTTATTCTCTGTTTTGTGTGGCTTCACAAGTGGGAATGTCGCATTGCTAAGAAATTAAGACAGAAATTACTTTTTTTTTGTCTGCCCAAACCCACTGAAATGAAACAAACTTTTAAATGCAAGTCCATTTCCTATATTTAACCCTCTTTCTTAGTACACGAGCAGTGTGCACGAGGAAAGCCTCCTTTGTTCTTAGCAAGTGTGTGATGTAGCTTTATTTTTTTTTACCGAGCTTGCTGTACTCGTGAATAATTCAAGGGGGTGTTTTGAAATCAGTTCTATTGCCAGTCAAAAAGCGCAGTATGGCCATTACTATATAAGGCTCTGACTCCTAAAACAGACAAACAAACTTGTCCTTTTGTCCTGACCTTTCCCTGAACAATTTTCTCTGCTTAATATTAAAACACAGGGAGGTTCTGTGTCTGAAAATGAAAGAGTTAGCCTCAAGTAAAAGTTACTGTTGCTAAAAGAAAAAAACACTTTCATAGGATCAACTGCAAAAATTACTGTGGTCTTGCATTTCCAGTGCTGTTGGAAGTTTGCCTCCAAGATTGGCAACACCAGGCAGGCTATGACAAAATACATACTCCCGATGCTTCTAATTTTCCAGTTTCTCACAGTGTAGGATCAGTTTCAGGTGTATCCTTTTGTGTTGGATCAGCTATTGGAAAAATTTCTCCAGTGTGTCCCTCTAGCATGAATGGACTTTCCTGAAGAAGTCCTAAGTTTTTATCTAAGTCCACCCTTACTCAGAAAAGGGCACAAGCATGTTATGAGCCATTGCTTGTTTTCCTGGTGTCTGTTTATACACTGCTGATCTCTGAACAGTTGTAGGGACCCGATTTCACACAAATTGAATCCTTCACTTTCTCCAGTTAAGGAAGAATTGCTATTACAGTTTAACTGCTGTCCCCTCTAGTATGGGAGACACCATTCATAAACAGTGTTCTCTCTGTAGTCCAACAAGATGAAGACCTAGAAATAGGGTGATAGCTGTTCCAGGTCTGTCTTCTGTGAAACATCCGTGAGGCGTAACATCTCTGTAAGGTGAAAAAGGTTTGGCAAAAGGCGACATGGGTGTAAACTAGCATAAAATAAATGTTAGCAGGCCATTTTCAGCCCAAAGCCCAGGGTGATCCTGCAAGAAATTGGAGGAGGAAGTAGGAAAATAATTATTTGGCAGACACAAGTTGATTTAGATCATAAAAAAAGAAAAATCTCTATGCCATTCATGTCTTTAACAGCAAAGAGCTGAATCAGTAACCTCAAAGTTCCCGTGTAGTTTATGTGCATTCACTTACCCAGTTAATAGAGTTAAAAAAAATAGATGTAGAAACTCACGTGCTTAAGAAAGAAGCAAGTTTATTTAATAATATTTTAGTCATGAAGCAGGTGGGTTTTATCTTAGCCACATGAAGCAGCAAACACTTGATGCATGAAAAATAGTAGTCTTTTGTTTTTGCCAACTATGCTATTTCTTCTGCACAGATTTTACTCTCATCTAGTTGAACAACAACAAAATCTCCTATTTTTATCAATAGAAATAAAAATCAAGTGCCCAAAGCAGGCAGAGGGTTAATAAAAATGGAAATTCTGTTAAAATTACTAATCAATCTGTTGAATGTTTTATAGTCTCCCCTCCCCCTAACACATGTTCTTCTCTTGTAAAGCACCTTATTGCTTCCTGCTTGTTTACCGGCTTTTAGCAAGTCAAGCAGCTTTCAAATTGCTTTGATGTTAATTATAGAACTTGTTCAATAGGGCTTGCTAGGTGAAGGAAAATAGCTCATATGTTTAAGAAAATAAATAAATAGACAAGTGCTCTGTGCTTTGGTTCTGAAGAAGAAAATGACAAGATCCTGACGACTTAGCGTGGTGTTGTCAAACAAAGGCTGTATTTGGGTGGCGTGCTGCTCTCGGTTTGCAAGATTTGATATTAGTTGTCTTCCCCCCCCTTGATTAAGGGGAACTATGCGGTGAGAACTGGTCCTCGTCATTGTAAATGGAGTTGCAATACCTCGTGTGCCGCAGTAAAAGATTCGAGAAATGAGGACTTTGCCTTTAGCCTACTGTTGTTACAAACCTGCCCTTTGGGTCGCAGGTTGTCCCAGCTGTTCTGTTTGTTCTGCTCTGGACTCCGGTCCAGCCTGAGCTGCACTTATTCTGTTCCCTTCTAGCACAGTTCTGTTAATGTTTTAGCTGCAGCCCAGTTTGGGGATTTATATTTAAAAAAATGGTCTTACCACTTGGAAAAAACTCTTAGCCGTCTCCGAGTAAAACTGCCACATGGGCAGATCTGGATTGGTCGGTCAGCGTCAAGCCATAAGCAAGAGAGCCTGAGATGGCGATGGGAGCAGCATCAGGACCACCGCTCTGTGGCCGCGGATACTCGCCCTGGTCTCTGGCAAGTCCCAGCCTCCTTTCCTCACGTTCATCCTGTATGTAAATTGTGTTTAATCATAAAGAACTTGTCTACCAATTCCTAATCAAGGCGTAAAGCTTTAATCAGAGAATTTGTGCAGTGTTTGGAGATCTTCAGATGAAAGGTTCGGTACCTGTGTGAATATTAATGAATATTAGTAATTTCTACTACAAAGCACCGTAGCAATTACAGCTGGCTGTGGAGGTTGTCAACTGTTGGTGCTGTGTTGAAGGACCAGAGAGTACCTATCAGGAAGCCGTGTAGAACACTCAGCTTTATTAGCAGAATTGTATTTATAAATTAGTAACAATACACAGAGGGTGAGGGTGGAAGGTGGATCATTGTGAAGTGCTTTTGAAAGAACTGAAGTAAAATTTCTGGTCTGATGTTTCCCCGTAAGAATTGCAGTGTTTTTGGTGGTGGAAAGATATTATTTTCAGTTTAAGGTTTGTGCTTCTAATGTTTTAAATGAACCTGTGCTTCAGCAGGCAATAAATACTGAAAACAGCCCCCTCAAACTCTTTTCTTTATAGTAATGATACATTTTGATATAATTATTACTGGTTTGCTCTTACTGGTCTACGGTAGTTACCAGTGTGGGTGTTGCTTCCATAAGTGGCATGGCATCTTGCATACTATTTTAGAGTGATCATAAAGCATTTCCTGGAGTAAAATTGCATGAGCTTCTAACATCGCACGGGGGGAAAGAGACCTTACCTATCAATAGCAATGCAAGGCTTGTAATTTTAAGTCTTTCTAATTTAAATCATGAAAATCTGTTTTTCATGAATAATTCAGAGATCTGATTTAGTAGAATTATTTCCAGCCCATGTATATTAAACAGCCAACCTGCTATGCCAGTTCTGCTTAAGACACTGTTGTTGGGGTGGGGGGTAGGGGGGGTGTTCTCTTTCTGGCACAAATGATCATCTTTGTCTGTTAGAAAATAAAGCTGCTGTGATGTTTTGTCCTTTTGATTGCATGAGGGTTTTTCTTTAAACCTCGTAGGCTAAAATTCAAGCTGAAGAAAAATAAACCCGTTACTACAGGAGCTCCTAGAATTCAATTTGGAGAGAGTAAACCTTGTACTATATCCATTAGGAAAATGGCAGTATTCTTCCATTTCCTGATCTTATTCAATTACTTACCCGCTTCCTGCTTTTAGCGTAAACTGTATATTTTAGCTCATGACCTTTGACAGCAAATTGAATCAGGAGTGGAGGAGCAATGAAAGTTGTTGGGGTTTTGGTTTTGATTTTTTTTTTTAAGACTCTAAAAGCATTGATGCGTAGGAAATTTGGGGGGGGGGGTGGTTTTTTGTTTGGTTGGTTTTTGGTTTGTTTATTTTTAGTGTGTGTGGCTTTTTGTTTGTTTTGGGTTTTTTGGTTTTGTTTTTCTGTGTGTGTTTGTGTTTGTTTTTTTAATAAGCCTTACTGTGGATTTTTGTAATATTGTGCATTTTCCTCAGGGGGGAAAAAAGGCAGTTTAAGTTAATGTCCTTCCTTCTTTGCCTTGGAGAACAGCGCAGTGTGCGTAGCTTCTCTTGTTAGTGCGTGCCTGCTGAAATTAGCATTGCATATTTTAGTTAATACCAGTAAAAGTGGAGTTTGTTTAATTTCAAATCAAACCCTTGTTTAGATTGGATTAGCACTTTAAGAAAAATATTTAACTTGTAAAATGATGCTATTGACACAAAGTGGTTACAAGCCCAAAGTTATCCTGGGCTTTGTTTCATTGCTGTCATGGCCTTTCTCTTCTTGCCCACTGCCCGCTCACAGGTTTGTAGAGATTTTTATTTTTTAATTATTTTATACAGTTTAAAGCCCTATGATGGAACAGAAAAATGTATTTTTCGGTGGAAAATCATCAGAACAGTGTAAACCAAGTCTTTTAAATGTGAGACAATCTTTTTCTCTAACGTGTTACGAAGATGCAGTGCCTGTGAGTGAGGAAAGCTTGTGTCTTAGTGAGAACTGAAGAACATTGGTAAGCAGTGTGGGAGGTGTATCCAAGACATCCTAAGAATCCTCTCATCTATCAGTAATTTCAACATGCTCAAGTTTATCAGGAAATTTGCAGAAAGTAGTTCACCATCAGCCCTTCCATGGCTTTTATCGTGCTCCAGTTTTACTCTCTTGGAAATACAGGCTTCATTTTCCAAAGCTGCTCAGCACCACAGTTTTACCAAGTCCCAGTGCCAAACTCACTTAAAGTGCTCGGGAGCCAAAGATTTAATAAAACCAGTGGGATTCAGGGTCTAGATTGCCTCTGTAGTTATTGACCTTTAGTTAAAGTCAGTTTCTTGTTTACTCATTTTACGCTGCCCTCCAGCAAGGGAAAGTCAGCCCAGCCATGATGCCCACAACAGTGTTGTGGTTGTGTGGGTGGTAAGAGATTGGAGACAACACCTGGATAAACCATAAATTTTCTTATTTATAAAAGATCTTAACTTTTCAGCATCTCCAGCTTTACTGCACTTTAAAGAAGAGGAAGTGGGGGAGGGAGGGAGGACAGAAGTTTCTGGACTAACCGTGCTGTAAGTAGTGTCTCGCAGTAAGGCAAGAAAATCTTCACATACGGGGTTCTAATCTTTAGCTCCTCCTTGTTGGCAGCTCATTTACAAGCTTTTAGTCACCCTATTTCCTTACACTTGTGAATAGTGTGAACACAGAAAGGAACCCAGAACAATGAAGCTTTCCAACACAGGTACCCCAAACCTACCAGAAACCATTAGCTGGAAGATCAGTGCTGCCCAGATCAACTGGCCCAGCCATACCCAGTTCCCTGCTCCTGGTGGAAGTTCTCACACCCAGTGTTCCCTGAGCTTTGCTACTAACAGTTGCAGGAGACTTTAGTAGTTCTTAGCTGTATCTGATCAGAATGCTTTCACGTCATGGTTTCCCCCTCAACATGTATCTTTTACTAATCCTGTGTCTTTATAGGATAATGACATCTTGAGGGGAGTAAGAGCCCATTGGTGTGTTCAGAACTTGCACTTGGATTCAAATTGATCAGAACTTGGATTCAGTAAGAAAAAAGCCCAGTATGTGTCTTAAATTTGTTTCTTCCACTGTAAAGAAGGGGACCCCCTCAGTTACCTGTCCCTTTCCTCAGCTGTTGTGCTATCTATTTGCACTGGAAGCGCAATCTCTTTTTCTACAGCGAGTTGCCAGGTTTTCAGTCCTGTACACGAGGCTGAGTTGTATCATGGTCCTCCTTGGGTTTGTGGCAGGAGAGAGCCTGGCTTCTCCGCGTGTGTATTTGTCTAACCTGGTACAAGAGCTTTGCTGCTTCGGGTTGTGTTGTTCTGCAGGCTGTTCCAAGATAACATTTAATTCATTCTTGTTCTGGCTACAGCAATGCCAAGTATTTGTTGAACATCTGTCAGTGTGTTCAGATTATTAACCTAACTTCTGCTCATTTATGTTAATAAAAACATTTGAGCTTCATAACAAGCATGTGTAACAGTTCCTCTCGCTACTAGTCCCACTGAAATCCGGCTGAGAGGGTTGACACAATCTTACCCCAAGTGGCAAAGTGTTGGCAATTCCTCCTTCAGAAGCATCGCTGCACTTTCTGTGCTGCCTGGACCTGGAAACTGGCACAGCTTATAAACAGTTGTGTTTTATCTTCAAAGTTTAAAGCTTGTACTTTGGGACAGACTAGAAAATATGGGGAAATGGACACCAGAATGGTTTCCAAATTTGGCATCTGTAGTCAGACATTTGGGGTCTGTTGTACAAGGTGCAGCATGGTACCTGTTGGCTGTTGTTACAATGCCAACAGAAGTGTGTTGAGGAGCAACACAAAGCTGGTGAGATCAGGACTCCTAAGTGCTCTTCTCAGATCTGCCATAGAAGCAGGTCCCTTCGGTCCAGAGGCTGTGGGATCTGCTTTCCTGGAGATTTCCAGATTTTCCCTGAGCTGAATCAACTCTGCTTGGAGTGGGGCTTGGACAAGGGCACCCCCGAGGGCCCCTCCAACCAAAACTGTTGTGTGTCACACTGAGCAAGTAATTTCTGGGAACAGAAACTGCCATTTATTACGGTTATTTGGTGTCTGCTATTGAGCTGCTAGAGTAATGTGTGTAACAACCAACTCTGAAGCCAGCTTGGGAAACGGTCCCCGCATTCGGGTCTCCAAAGGCCTTTGCTTTATTGTTAGCACACAGTTTTTGCAAGTTGAATTAAAGGACAGGTCTCCTTTTTGGACTATGTGTAGTCTGCTGGGCAGTGAAATATGCTTGGAGCCATTCTCCCAAGCCCTGTAATCTTTTACTACAGATACTATTAATAAAAGTATTAATTACACTGCTCTGGAATTAGGATTTCGTAATGAAACCTCAAGCAGAAAACTCAAGCCAGGTTGGCCAAATGTCAGGAAACACTCAAACTTGAGCTGCGAGTAAAATAAAAGTCTGAGTTGCTTTAAGGTTTATGGTTAAAAGAATGTAAAACTTTTCAGCTTGTCCAAGTTTTGACAGAAAACCTTGCAGTACTTGGCAGGCCTGGCTGGGTTTCCTTAAGTGTGAAATGCAAGATAAAACTGGTGAGCGGGAGCCAAGCACAATGAAATGAAAAGGTTCTCCTGAAACAAAGAGCAATGGAGATGCACAGATTTTTCTCAAAGCTCTCCTTCAAATCCTAGCCCAGTTCAGTGGGGTGCTCTGGCTGGAGCACAGGGGTGCTGTGGGAGAAGGTGCGACTGGAAGAAGTACTTGACCCAGGGACGTGGCTGGCGAGCGCGGCTTCGCTGCCTTCCGGGGAGCTGGGCTGCTTTATGCCAGATGAGGATTTTGCCCGTTAAGTTTCTCTCTGGTTGTAGAGTGAGCAAAGAAGCAAGATCAGCTCTCAGAGGCTTTCTCGTTGCCTTGTGCCATGTACAGCAGCACCAACAGACAAGCTGTAATTAAAAGCTGTTTCAAATACGTTTCAACTGTTTGACTTGGATGGGAGGGGAAAAGCAATTTGCTCTCTGTCCTTCCTTTCACCCTTGAACTGGGACTTCTACAGCCTGTTAAGCAAAATGAGGAGCTTTTTTTTTTTATTATTCATTTTCTATCCAGAAAGGCTTTTTAAGAAAAAGGAGTGGTGATTAAAAGTACTCAGGAAGTTTTTGCTGATGGTGGATAGAGTTGTGTTTGCACATTTGGGGAATGGGGGCCGTCAGCCATTTGACATTTCTGTTCATCCAGCACACTCAGAATTCTGATTATTTACAGTATTTATAATCTGAGTTACTTCAGTGCTTATGAGTAGTCAATTTTAAGGACTTTGACTTCCCTCCCCCATGTTCTGATTTGAAGTTTTGTTCTAACAGGGATGAGTTGGGGTCAGGAGGAAGTAAATAGCAGTCTGTTGAGGGTTTTTTTTTTTTATCCAGAGCCCTTTTATCTACGATTAGGAAACTTTTTTTTTTTTTAATTTTATTTTTATGCAAGACTTTGTAACTCTTATGAAAATTGCTGATAGCGCTTTCACATCAGCGTGAAGTATGCTCATGCTAATGAAAGCACTTTCCCAGGGCTTCAGTGGAGCTTTGGAGCAGGGAAGAGGACACATTTCCATTAGTCACTGTGCTGGGGCAACTGGCTTCTTTGACATGAACTCTGAGCATGATGAATCGCAGCCAGTTTCCCCTACCACCAGGTAACCTGCACTGTCACGTTTTGTAGTGACTTTTTGTAAGGCTTGTCAGGTAGGGAAAGCACTCCTCTCGTGTCCTAACCTCATTGCTAGTACAGCCTGTATCCCTGAGATGGGCTTCCCTGAAAATCTAGGAATGTGGACGTTGCTCAGGTATCTGTGTTTTCTGCTCCGAGTTGATTAATGAAATCTTTTGAGTGTGGTAATTTTTAGATCTCTGATCTCAGTCGGGTAAATAGGCTTACAGTCTCTAACTTAAAAAAGATGCTTCAACCGAAGAAAAGTAGCCTGGGACCTTAATGCCACCAGGGCTCTTTGGCTTTGAGCGTGCCGCTGTTGCCTCTGCCAGTCACCCCGTGAACTTGGGGGCAGGGGTTTTTCCCTCTGCTTGTCCTTCTGTGGAATTCTGGTGTCGGCAGCACACGCAGGGACTGCACCTCCACCCGCGGTGCCCCAGGCGTGCCCGGCACTGGTGCGGTGTCGATGGTAACAGCTCTTCCCTGGAAGGCTCTGTTGGTGCCGCCGTGCACCCCGCTAACACCGGTACCCTGCGCACCGTGGCATTTACTTCTCTACAAACCAACTCGGAGCGGGTTAAATGGATCTCAGAGGGGGGGTTTACGGTAGGTGGGGATGTTTTCTTCGGCTCTGGGCTGCCCTGCGGGGTGTGCTGGGGCCGTGCGGGGAGTGCGAGGGGCGCTGGGAGGTGCGCCCGTCCCGGCGGTGGCTGCGGCGGGGCCGCTCCGGCCGCTGCTCGGCGGGGCTGGGGCTCCCTCTGCGGACCGAAGCGGCAAAGTGCGGGGTCCCTGCTCGGAGCACCCCTCGCCCTGCGGGCTGAGGCTGAAACCTTCTAGTCCGTATCGGTTTTTAAAATTAATTTTATTTCTTTCCTTTTTTTTTTTTTTTTGTATTTTTCCCCCGATTTCCTCCACCCCTCACCCCCCAGCATTTGTATTTCAAACGAAGCCTTTCCTCTTATTCCCTTTGGCAGAGTATGCTCATTTAGGGAAGGGTTTGTTGTTTTGGCTTTGTTTTCTCTGGTGTTGCAGGAATCTGCAGGTAGCAGGTTCCAGTTTGGATCAGACAGACCTTAACTGGTCTCCCCTGGCTGCCTTCTTGCTGCATGAACAAACCAAAGGAAAAAAAAAAAACCCAAACAGGAGAAATGGCAGTTTACAGCATCAGTTGTCAGGGAATTGGTGGTCCAAAATATCCCAGGTTTATTCTTTTATTTCCCCAAAGTCGGACAAAGATACTGCAGCCCTTGCTGTGGTGCTTATTGGCATTGCTTGTTGGGCTCCACACGCCGAAGTCAGTGAGAATCTGAAAACATTCAGAGCCTTCACACTGACCTGATGGCAGGATTGGAATTACAGGCACTATTATTTCTTGACAGGCAAGAGGCTGAAGGTGTGACTTTCTAAGAGTCAAACATGCTTTGTGTTGCTGTTTCCAAGTAGACAGTCTGTGGGAGAAGAGCAGACCACCTGTGGAGCTGCCTCTCCCCATTTTCTGCCACCTGCTTAGACTGAGTTTGGTTGGAATTGGCTCGGAGCAAGTGATGAATCATTCTTCACTTCCAATAAAATTTTAGTTAACACTAAAGATATTAAATTTTTAGATACATGATAGTCACTTTCTACCTTCTTCCGTTGGGCACTAACTCACGTGGCCAGTAATGGGCGTGTAAATGTGAATACTATTCATTGCTTTGATGTTCCTGGAAGAGGAAAACAATGGAGGAGAGGTTTCACCTTGGAAGATCTGCGTGGTCTTGCGTGAGTGATGCCTGCCTCAGCACCCTGGGCTCCTGCTGCCAGGAAATGCCAAAAATCAAGGAGCAGGGAAGTCCTGGGAAGCTGGCAGAGCTGTTGGGGTCCCCCTGCTCCTACTTGGGAGTTTGTGAGAACTTTGTTATTAAGACTTATTTGCAGAGGGGATGTGATCACGTTAAGCATCTTCACAGTCATCGCTGGGTGTTACTGTACATGGCTGAAGCTTACAAAAGCAACACTGACTCCCCATTGTCGCCACCTCAAATACCAGCTTTCAGAGTGACCAGCTACAACTGTATCAGTTCTGTCCAGTGAAATATTACAGGTTTTTCTGCCTTTACAATGCTACAGCAAATTAGTAGCAAGAGAACTGACAAACTATTTTGTCTCTGATCAGCCTTACTAATGTATTATTCAACCATGATTATTTTTTAATGATCTAAGAAGTGTAGAAACATTTCAGTGTGGCTGGCTATGGGAGCTGTGCATATCACTGTAACATCTTCATTATAAGTGTGCATAAAGTTGAAGGTTAAAAACAATGTGTCTTTTCTAGTAGAGTAACTAGTTACGTGGAGTGCAGTAAGAGATGTGTATGAAGGGTTTTATCTTTTTTTGCAAACATTTAGAGACATGCTGTAAAGTTGGCAAAGGGCACATCTCTCTGCAGAAAAACGGCCGTAACTTGGCAGTTAAGGAACAGCCATTTCTCATCTTTCTCTCCCATTTCCCCTTTACTGATCAGGAGCAGAGTCCTGACGCGCATCCAGTACAGCCTGGCTTTCTATAGATTTTGGCCTTCTGGTTGGATTCTCTGGTGTGTAATAAAGACACCATACGCTTGGTCTGCACTATGGCTGACCGTGGAAACACTTCATGCTGGTCTCTGTCTTGATGCTTCTGTTCAGGATTCAGTAGTCAGGTGGTGTCCGAGATCATAAAATCATGGAACAGTTTGAGTTGGAAGGGACCTTAAAGACCAACCCCCTTGCCATGGGCAGGGACACCTCCCACTAGAGCAGGTTGTTTAAAGCCCTGTCCGACCTGGTCTTCAACACATCCAGGGATGGAGCATCCACAGCTTCCCTGGACAACCTATGCCAGTGTCTCACCACTCTCACAGTAAGAGTTTCTTCCTAATATATAATCTAAATCTCACCACTTTCAGTTTAAAACCATTACCCCTTATCCTATCACTGCACTCCCTGATAAAAAGTCCCTTCCCATCTTTCCTGTAGGCCCCCTTTAAGCACTGGAAGGCTGCTATAAGGATCACTACTCATCAGTGAGGTGTGGTTGTAATTAATTTTATAATGCAATATCAACATAACTTGCATTCAATTTGATAAGGTAGGTGAGCTGAAAACCTGGAGATTGACAGTTTATTTGTTAAGCTGAGCATTTCATTCTATCAAAATGGAGGTCTTCCAGCTAAACTAGCAGGCTTAAGTGGGTCCGTTCTAATGTGCATCAGTACTTAATTTACTGTCTGGAGGACAGGATGCCAAAGGGTTCATTCCGTTTCTGGAAGCACTGCGGTTTCTGTGCAGTGCATCAGTGATGTACTAGCTGGACTTCAGCGGGCTCACTGCATCCTGCTGGATTTGGATTGCGTTGTGACTCTCCCTTTGAAGCACTGTGGTCACCATAGTCCTGTTCTGGGGCAAGAGAAGGAAAATACCAGTGGCTTTTGGCCGTCAAGCTCCTGGGTGTGTTAGAGGCCATGGGGCTGCCCTGCGTTGTGCTCGGTCACATCCCCAAGAGCAAGATGGACCCCGGGGAGTACTCTGCCCTGGGCAGAGATGATGGAAAGCTCTTATATCTGTCCTCTAGTAGTTTTCCCTGGGCAAGGAATATTAAGACGGCCATTTCCATCCATTTTTAAGATGCCTGAGTGAGGTAAAGGGCTTCGTATAACTGAAAATTGTGGTCTATTACACTGCTGAGCAGGAGAGCGAGTCGTGCTCCAGAGACATCTGTGTTTTATTGATAAAGATTGAAGTGCAAATGGTGCCTTGCTATCCTTCTTGCTTCGAGGCTGTAGCATGAGTTATCTTAATATTGAAATATCTTGTTATTTTACTACTTTGAACTGAAGGGTGAGCGCAAGACAAAAGATTCAAAAGGGAAATGCAGACAGTAATGTGTTTACTTGAAAAGTGGGTTTTAAAGCTTTGAAAGCATTGCAATGCTCTTCTACCTTGAGATGCTAACGCTGGAACTTGAAACATGGCACAGTAGCATTGGCAATTAAATGCGTCTCTGTACTCTTCTTACATCTTGTAAGGCTCTTGCAAATCAAAAGGGAGATGTACACAGATCTAATAAAATAATAATTTTGAAAGCAGAGTTCTAAAGCCCTGTTTGCAATTCACAGACAGCATCTTCATGTATGGCATGTTTGTGTGAGGTTTTAGAATAGAATTAATTGCCCTGGGCTTTGGACTCCTAATGGGTTGACTTTTGTTCTTTACCTGTGTGTTGGTGGTACTTTGCCTTTCTGTGCCTCTCATCCAACGGCTTTTGTGCTGTAGTATTCCAATCTTTTAACTTAATTTTATTTTCTATCTTTAAATTGCTTATACCATTCTTTTGGTGGTACAAAGAGACACACAGATAACTTCCCGAAGAATAAATGTTACATGCTTTAGGTAGCATATACAAGATTACACGTGTAAATATGTATACCCAATGAAGAAAGCACTTCAGCAGTGAAGTAGAAGTACTTGTGAATCCTGTCTGTAGAAGCTAGTAAGTGAGCAGAAGTGCATTGGAAATTCTTTTTTGGTGAACGTGTTTATTCCGGTGTCGCAGTTTAACTGCAGCTGGCAGCTCAGCCCCATGCAGCCTCTTGCTCACTCCCTGACGGTGGAGTGGGGAAGAGGATTGGTGGTGGTGGGGAACAACAAAACTCATGGGTTGAGGTAGACAGTTTTATAGGACAGAAAAGAAAGAAGATAATCGTAAGGGTAATAATAATGATGGTAATAATGGCAATAAAAAAATAAGACTGTACAAAACAAGTGATGTGCAATGCAGTTGCTCACCACTTGCTGACTGATGCCCAGTCAGTTCCTGAGCAGCAGCCCCCTGCCAGCTTTCCCTCCAGTTTCTCTGCTGAGTCTTATGGTCTGGATTTTATCCCTTTGGCCAGTTGGGGTCAGCTGTCCTGCTTGTGTCCCCTCCCAACTACTTGTGCCCCACCAGCCTTCTCACTGCTGGGGCATGAGAAGTGAAGAGTCCTTGACTTAGAGGTAAACACTACTTAGCAGCAACCAAAAACATCAGTGTGTTATCGACATTATTCCCATCCTAAATCTAAACACAGCACAGCAACAGCTACTAGGAAAAAAATTAACTCTATCCCAGTCAAAACCAGGACATCCAGTTACGAGTTTTAGCATTTTTGACACCTGTTTTATGTTTATTTTGGTAAAACAAAATAGCATGTGTGCACGTATATGTGCACATATGTATGTTTATTATGCACATCATGTGTTTGTTACAGAAAATGTGATGTAAACATACAAAAGTTGACATTACTTTAAACACTGAGCTTAACTGTCAACCACAAAACATATTTGCAAACTCTTTCAACATGTGTAACATATACAATCCTAATTAGAAACAGCCCAATAGCAGAGATGCCCATATGTTAGTGGTAATTATGTTGAAAGAGTTTGTCTTGTGGCTCAGAATTAAGTTTAGAAGATACAGCGTGAACTGTCACATGTTGGGGTTTTTTTAATATGCCTTGAAAATGCATATATGAATAATTTGCCATGCCCACGTGGTGGTAGATTCATTAAAGAGGAGAGGTTTTAATACAGTGGTCAATTGATAGGAGGAGGAGGTTGCGTTGAATATATATTCCTAACAAAGCTATTGAAGTGTTGCCTTGAAAAAGGTAGTGCCATGTGTTTGTCTATGCATTGGGCCTTTTATATATGTTACCTGTAGAAAATCACGAGGAGGTGTATGCAGGTTTGTCTGCTACGAGGCACCCATAAGAATGCTCTGTCCGTGGCAAGCTGCAGTCATTTTAGAGCATGAGCTGAAGTGTGTATCCCTCTGGCACACATATAAATGGATGTTTATGGAAAGCATAATTTCCGGCAGAATAATTAGGTGTAAATTTATGAATGGGTCAGGGCTCTTCAGCAAAAGAATGCTTTTAAATTATTAGTTATTTCTCGAGCTCACTTGTGACCACGCACGCTGTACTTTGTCAGTTTAAATCTGCTTACAACAGGATGCAAGCCTAGCAGAAAATGTCTATATTTAGTTTTGCATTATATATGGGCAAATAATAATAACTATGAAGATAAAGGCAGTGGCTACAGCAGTAGATAATGTGGGTTTTGTGATAAATGCAACTAGGTTTACAATTTGTTCTGCCTTCTATCTCAAACGTGTCCTGTGGTTTCCATATCCGTCAAATCAGTGTGAAACAGAAGCAAGTTGTGCTCCAAAGAGAGACAAGCAATTTGTAACACGGAAGTGTTGTTTTGGGTAGAAAAAATGTGGGACATATTTGTATGCTATGAATAACCAGTCTTTCATTAATAGTACAGATTTGTAGCACTTCTAGTGTGGGATGTGTTGGTATTAATCTAGAAGTGTTCCAATTTGTAGGTTTAGCCTCTAAAATAAGATGGTACAGAGCGTTGCTGCTGGCAAGCACTAAGGTGTTGCTGCAGTGTGTCTGTGGTAGTGTGCAGAGAGGTCTCCAGTTGATGTATTACAGTTTATTTCTGGAAAACTTTATATAGTGGCATTTCATAGTAGACTACAATGGAAATATGGAGGATCAAGAGGAAATTCCATCTCATTTTGGTTTTTAGGAACTGATAATTTTGTGCGAATATACAAATGTTGAGCGAAAGAAGTGGATGTTGTGAATGAACCTCCTGTCATGGGCATTTTTATGGATCTGTATTTACTAACAGTCTGAAGTTGTAACTTATTAAAATAAAGATCTTTTGTTCCTACTCACTGTAGAGATTAGAGAGTGAAGTTCAGAGAACGTTTCTGTAGTGGCTGGTTATGAAGCCTGTTTCTCTTGACTCCTGTGCTGGTGCTCAAGGGCGCTGCTATCGATACTGTGAATTTATAAAGCCAAAAACTCAGCAGACCTTTGGTCTTGGCATCCTTATTTCTTTCTGCTTTGCTCGCTGAAGGTTACTCACTGGCTGTGATGTGAGAAGGAAGAGAATACAGGGATCAGAAGAATAGTGTTTTAATCCTTTCCATGTTGTTGTGGGAGTGACTTCTAACTTAATATCTGTTGCAGTTATTGACCCCATTTTGGGGAGAAATTGAATGTGTGCATTTTATTGATTGTGCAAATACTCATCCACTTTGGGAAAAACATCCCTGCAAAGTATTGTGGGTCAGTCCTTGGTGAAATAGGGCATGGACTTTGTACATGATGGTGTTCTTCCAAGCCCATAAAAACAATTCTGATGGCAAGTGGTGTGGGTTTGGATTTCTTTGCATCACTGCTGATACCCTGCGTGATAGGAGCGAGGGTTCCCTTTGTGTACGTGTATTTAAACAATCAGTAGTTTTGTGTGGCAGAGGATGGAGCAGGGGTTACATGTAGGAAAAAACCCTGTTGAGTAACACAGCTGCTCTGCTGCAGTTTAACTGTAACTGAACATACTGGCAGTTCCAGAATTTCATTTCTATAGGGTGACTCCCTGTATACATCTGCAGAGCAACTGCTGGCCAGCCTTGGTGCCCAGCAGCTCGGCGCAGTTAGCTGTGCTCTTGGACAGCAGTGTGGCTGGTCCCTGCTCAGCAATAGCTGCGAGTCACAGCTATGCTGCTGTGGTTCAACACAAGGCTCCTGCCATCTCCTACTTTAGTGGAGGGTTTTTATGAAATCAATTTATTTTAAGGACATGCTTCCCATACGTGAAGTGGTCTGAAAGCTTTTTTTCATCCTACTATTTTATAGTTTGGCGATGATGCTGCTCAAACTGTCCTGTCATTACTGTAACAGATGCCAGCAAATGTTGGTCCATTTGAAGTGATGACAGATTTTATTTTTCTCCCTCTTACAAAGAAACCCCCTGTTTGTGCGTTTTGCTCTCGCTGCCACCCCGGCTGCTCTCCCAACAGGTGTCAGTGTAAGGCAGCGATGGTGAAACAAACTGGGAGACAAAATGGCACGAAGTAAGTTCTCAACTCAGGGGCCTGAATGTGTCTCGGAGGCAGAAATTGGGAAACTCCAGGTGGATTGTTCCGAGGTAAAGACAATAATGTGCACGTACTTACATCTTTAGGTCCCAGCATACCCGCTGCCTTCCTCCAGACCGTTCCCTGGAGTGGCTCCCAGGCGGGTAACGCGTTTCTGCAGCCAGTGCTGCGGGAGGCTGGGACTGAGTTTGGCTCTGGGAGGTTCACTGTTTCGGCACAATGACTGGGAGCTGGGAAGAAGCAGAGAGCAAGGGCTGTCTCCTTCCTTGCAGCCCCCTTCGGCTTCGTGAACGATTAAAAATGTTAAAAATAGTCAGCCGTGATTCCAGCCCTGCCCGAGGGGGGATGAAAGCTGCCTTGTTTGTGTGCCAGCCAGATGCTGGTGCATCGGATTACAGCTCCGCCCAGTGCCTTGTTCCTGTGCCTAAATCCTAACAAATGCTTTTTTTGGATGTGTCTCAGCAACTCCCTGCAGCCGTGATCCATCACTCAGCACCCCTCTGCAGTGCTGCACTGATGGTAAACGCTGCGGGTTTAGTTCTGGACACTCGGGAGTGATGGAGGCCCCGTGATTCCCTGTTGCCCTTTGCTTTATGTACCTAATATTTTGTGGTTACCCCCTTCTGTAGCTCAGTTGCACTGAAGACACCGGCAGTTGATGTTTCTCTCTCATTAATAGATACTTTAAGAGTGTCTGATCTACTTCAGGTGACTCAGTCATTTTGTTGGCCTGGTGACAATTCCAAGCAAATACTGTCTTCCTGTTCCTCTCCTCTTCTTTGCTTGTTTTCCCAGTACAAAACATCCCTCTGTGAGCCTTGAAAACAAGAGATGTATTTTTCCCCTGATGAAAGGTTTTTGTCCTGGAACCATCAGCTACCCGGGAACCACAAATCCGAGCTGTCTCTGCTGGGCTCTGGGTCCTTATGTTAATAGTGAATCCATCCCTTCCTTTCTCTCTCTGGCTCAAGCAGCATCAGATGTGTGCTGTTGCCAAATACTCTTACAACCCTAGAGCTCTGGCTTGTTTAGCAACACCCTTGCAGGCTTTGAGAGTGGATGGAGTGATGCCACAAGGCAAACAGCTCCTGCTCCTCCTCTTGCGTGAGAGAAGAGAAACTCGCGTAGAAATTCTCGCAGGCACAATGTATATGGGATTTTTGCAGCCAAGTTTCTGTAGCGTTTGTCCTGGTGATCTGCGAGCTTTGCAGAGCAGAAGCAATGCCTTGTGTTTACACGGTGCACAGCACGAAGGGGGTCTGAACCAAAGAAAATCTCAGCGATGTGGAGAGTCATGGCTCCTTCCGATAGGCTTTGAGTGTGAAATCCCAGTCCTGAAACAGATGGACACTTCATTGCTATTGCACAGGGCAAAAACTCCAAGAGGGATTTGTTCAGGATGGTGCTTTCCCCTCAGTTACACTGGCAATGCAACCAGAAATGTCGCTGTGACAGGGGTCTGGGTGTAGCGAGGCAGCACCCAGAGCTGCCAAGGACAGCAAGTTTCTCTCAGCATGAACATGAACTGATTCCTGGACCTTCTCATTCTTTTTTTTCTACTGTTTCTTTGCTAAGCCACATCCCAGGAGCTTGGGTATGTTTTCTTTTCAAGGGCCCTTCTCCAGAGAGGCTGCAGTAGCTTCCCTGTGGCAGTGCTGTTCAGATGGCTCTGCAGCTTAGAGGGCACAGACAGTTCCTGCTGTGCCAGAAACCAAAGCCCCGTGCTGCCACCTGAGCAGTGTCCCCCGGTTACAAGGTGAGATGTTGAAAGAGGGAACAGAGAGGATTTGTTTGGAGACTTTTTAGTTGTTTTTGTTGTGTGGGTTTTTTTTGTTGTTGTTGTTTTTTGTTTGTTTGTTTTGTTTTGTTGGGTTTTTTGTTTGTTTTGGTTTTTTGGGGGGTTTTTGTGTGTTGTTTGGGTTTTTTGTTTGTTTTTTGGGGGGTCTGTTTGTTTTGGTTTGGGGTTTTTTTGCAAGTCACTTGTTTCTGTTTACAAGCTCTACCAATATTTTAATTAGGGTAATTACCCTTGACCAGGAAAGTGTAATGGCCTGCTGCCTCCCTAATGGCTTTTCCTCTGTGATTTCCCTTCTTGGCTCTGGGATGACACTGTGAGAGCTGGGAGGGGAGAAAAAACTGCTGTATTCTAAGTAGAAGGTCCACAGAGGTGATTGCATCCTGCTCGGGAATGCCAGCACTTCCAAATCATTAATTCCTTCCCTCCCTCCCCCCAGCTTTTAAAATTTTGTTATTCTTCTCCCACCCACCCCCCTCCAAAACATTCTCTTTTCACCAGAGACGCTGTTTTCATTTGGGAATGTGCTTGAACTGTCTGAGCATTCTTTCCCAGTTGGGAAGTTTCCACTTACTGTAAAAGGCCAAGTTTTGTTAAGGGACCAGTGGGATCTTGGGTGGAGATCCTTTGAAAGAGGCTGTTGGAGAGAAGGTGGCAGAAGGAGCAGTGGTCACTCTGAAAGGCTTTCCAGTTTGAGGTGGTGATATGTGTGTGGAGAGCCCAGAAAACAAAGACAGAAAAAGCAATAGCCACATTTGTACAACAGGAGCCAGTAACTTTGTGGTATGCTCAGGTTTTTAAATTCAGATTTTCACAATTTGCTTAAGGGATCAAATGGCTGAAATACAGAATATATATTTTCAGGGCTTTATGTTTTGCTTATGTTTTTTCTTGCAGTTCTGCTGGTTCACTTGTGTGTGATGGAGACTTATCAATATCCAAGCAGATCTCCTGGTTAGGAGAAGCCTGTCTCACACAGGCGCTGATAAACACTCACAAATGGTAGAGATTTTATGCTTTGTGTTGGTGGAGCCCTTAACACGACGCTGCTCTGCTCGGTGGCTGCGGCTCCTGCCGCCGCTGTAGCACCAATAAATGATTTTAGTAATTTGGCACTTGGGTTATTAATTCGGGTGGCAGCGCAGCGCTTACGTTTGCTCTCGGGATGAAGCAGCATGTGTGAAGTGCTCAGGGCAGGGGTCGCACCAGCTGCGATATTGCCATCGGTGTCTTGGGGTGATCTGGGGAAGCAGCTTCATCTTACAGCGCTGCCATTTCCCTGGCCGAGAGAGGAGCGATAATGAGATTTCCTCCCCACGGAAAGTGGCCTAAGAGCTCATCAGGAGGAGTGGCAGGTGTAAGTGGGTGTAATGTATAGTTTAGCGCAGCCTGGTGCTGGCAGAGCCTGGCACTGCTCTCAGAAGCTGCCTTCAGCCTGGGTATTCGGGGATTTGTTCCCCTTGCTGCATCAAAGCGGTTAATGGGTACAGGGTGAGGTGTATGTGTGCGTGTATATGTTTTATTTGTGTATATACATTACTCTGCTTCAGGTGTGCCATCCCTCCTCAGCAAGCCAAGTGCTGAGCAATTTCAAGCAGCATTAAGTAATTCTGGGGCTCTGTGCTGCACGAGGGAAGATACCCCCGACATGTACCATTGGAAACCCCGGGTGGGAAAGCCCAGAAGACCAGCTCAGATTATAACCACAGAGGGAACTGTGAGCAACAGTGTTCCATTTATAGTATCATCTCACATTTTCACTTCTAAACCCTATTAAACCCCTAACAATTTTTCTGGAAACAGCCTCTAAAGTTCTCACTTGACTATTTTTTTTCCCCTCCAAAGATCCTCTCTCTCTCAAACATGTGGTGCTAGCCGTGGTGAGAAATTTGGAACAGATGAAAATAACTGTGTATCATAATTTTTTTTACAGTAAATGTGTCGGTGATCCGTGCTATGGACATTTCCAGAAATTGTGTTGCCGCATTGCAGAGTTTTAGAAAGCTCTGCGGAGATTAAATCTTTACAAAGAAATGTTTTTAATCTTTGGTGAAAGTGGTGGATTATTTTAGTTGGGTGGCAATATTACTGGTGATAAATGAACCGTATGGGGGGGACACTTAAGAACTGCATCTTCCAAACTTCAGGTGTCGGAGATGACAAATCTGGGTTGTGCCTCATTCATAGATTTGGCAAATGGAATTTATCTAAAGAGCGTGAACTCTTTTTTTTTTAAATCTTCCTGTGCTGAATACCTTCAAAATAAAGAAAGATGCTCTTCATATACCTTCATTAGCATGCACTGTGCCATGACAGATTTATGAAAGACTTCTCGCTGCTAGAGTACCCTGGTGCTTTATACCAGTTGGTAAATAGCATGATGATGTGCTGGGCACTCAGGTTTCATTCTCAGTCCCATTCATCATCTTGCTGTGTGACTCCAAACAGACTATTTCACTCCTTTGTCTCAGTTTACCTGCTTATAAAATGCTGGTACCATCTCCTGCTGCTATTGGGAAATGTAATTAAGTTAATGCTTGAAAATACTGTTTAAGTACAAGCTGCAGCTGTTATTTGCTAAGGTTGTAAAGTGTGTAAGGATAAACATTCCTTCTTGGTCCACTTCTGTTTGGGGTTTATTTTTATTTTCTGCCTTTTTCTGGTTTTAATTTTTTTTTTTTTGTCTCCTTCTATAGCCGTTGTGAGAAAGTCAGGAGAATGTGACATTCAGTGAGTGACACCAGAGCCGGTGGAGGCAGGGAGGGGCTGAAGCATTGAAGTGTAACCAGTGATGCTGGAGATCATTAACACTGCTATTTATAACTGTAAAAACTAGGCTTCAAGGGGAAACATCTAGGCTTAGCGTGGCTAATTATACAGCTGTTAAGTAATCTAACAGTGATCCTAATTCCACCAGACCTTCGCATTGACATTTGGTGGCATTGTGTGAAGCAAGCTCACGTAGCACGGGGCCCATCAGGTGGGGATGGGCTCAGCTCCCCGGCTCTGCCTCCTTTCCTCTGCACATGCAGGATGAGAGGCAAGGGACAGCTAACATCTCCTGCCACCAACGGTGTCCATCTTAAACACAGCCTCTTCAGAAGGGAGAAGGGCACCTGGGCTGGAGGTTTTAAAGAAAGCTCTGGCTGATGCTAAAGTTAAAATGGTAGAGCAGGGGTTTCGGGAGGATTTGAGCTGCTGAATCCTCAGAGTGACTCTGGATACACATACAATATTTGTGTTATTAATTTGATGGCTTTGCACTTCGGTGGTGTTTTCTCTAGAAGTATTGCCTCAAGGATCTATCTGCATAAAGGTAATGGTGAGATCAAGGTCTTTTTTTTTTCCATTTCAAGGCTTAAGATAGAAAGTGATCTCACTGAAAAAGTCCGATCAGTAACAGGATCAAATGGATTCATCAGAAGTGTGTGATGCGCTTTGCTGTCATCTCCCCTGCTCCTTTGCTGAGCCCCTTCTGTATTTCTGATGTCTCAAATCAGTGAAGTGTGGCCTATTTTCCTGTTTATATTGTCTGTTTGCATTTCCCACTGTTTGCAGGTAGGAGATGTTTGAAGGGAAGACTGAAGGGCTGTCCCTCAGGCACTGCTGCCTCCTTGCTCTGCCCAGGGGCTCATGAGTAGTCAAATGGGGGCTTAAAGGCCCCGTGTACATTGAATTATTGTCAGAGAACTGCTTGTGTACACATTGACCTTATTATAACGTTTATAGCTTCAAGGCAAATGCGGAGCAGGAAAAGCCTCCAGCAGTCAGGTTTCTATTTGGGACCAGGAGCTGGGGAGTTTGCTTTCTGCACTTGCTGGTTTTCATGTGTTAGTAATTACCTTTAGTTTCTCTTTTTTTCCACTTTTATTTGATCCTCAGTGAGGAGAAGAGGAGGCGGCCCAATGGGAGTGGAAAAGAGTTTGGGCCGGGGCACGGCATACGTGTGAAAAGCTTTTCATGTTCGCTTGCTCGAGTGCATGAGTCTGGAGCAAATTGCCTTGCCGAGAGTCTTCTGAAAATATCTTGCATTCTGGGTGTGCAAGGGGTTTTTTATTGTTAGCTTTTACTTTTAATAAAAGCAAATTAATTATGTGAGGTACTTTTCATCTCCCCACCTTGGATGGGTTTGCCATTTTGTTACGCTGGTTTCCCTTCATTCTCTTCAGTTCTGCCAACTGCTCTACAATCACTGTCCAACAAAAATACTGTTTCTCCTTTCATTCCCCTCCCTCCCCTTCTATCTCAGCTTCCCCAAATCAAAGGAAACGTACAGGTTATTTCTGAATTCGGTGCTTATTAAGTACAAGGGTTAGTGTAATGTCATGGACGGCATCCTTCAATGCTGCAAAGCAGCAGCTGTTGGTAACCTCTGTTCGCAGAGCCCCCGGTTGCTTGCCGGCCGCTGGGCAAACGGAGCGGCTGTTAACTGCACCTTGACTTCTTCACTCGAAGAAGGCAGAAACCATCTTTAGGAAGCACAGAAGATTTAAGTATCTCGTGTGTGTTTGTATTTTGGGAATAAACACGGACCATCTTGCTAGATGTGCAGTACATTGATCTGAATTTGGGTCTGCCCATTATATTATGGGATGGAGCTACTCCTCAACTCTGCGTTGTTTATCTGCAGTGTATGGTAGCGGTGATGGTCTGGCCACATCAGAATGGTGAATGCTGCCTCATTTCCTTGATTCCCGGTGTTCTTCGTTAGCTGAGACAACCAGAGGATGTGCGAGGAAGAGGAGAAAGTATCTCAGGCTCATGTTGGCAGATCACACAGGGAAAAGGCAGTGTGTGCTCTTATTTTCTTTTTCTAGTATTGCCAAAATAGAATCATAGAATGTTAGGGGTTGGAAGGGACCTCTAGAAATCAGCGAGTCCAACCCCCCTGCCAAAAATACATGTGATCCCTTTTTTTGCCAGAGTAAGTATTTTTGCAAGCCATTACACACTGTGTGCAGCTGCTTGGGTTTTTAGGTGCCTGGCTTTGCTCCCCTCTGAATGTGTTCACAGAGGCTAGAAACAATGTATTTGACTAGTTTGCTCTTTTTTTACTCTACAAATTTTTCTTCTTCTCCTTATGTACTTCTCCACCTATAGGCTTGCATTTCCAGAAGTACAGGGTGAGACATAACAGTGCTTTCTGAATTCTTGATCTTGACTATTTTCACATGTTCTCTGCCATAGCCTTCCTCAGCAGCAGGTGTCCTTGTAACCTCATGACTTCTGTTCCCTGATTGTTGGAGCCCAAATCCACAATCATTTTGAGGCAGCCATCCAGGTTTTCTAGGAAATACGTTACCCTTTTCCCAGAGGAGAAGTACTTGGAAGAAATCTTGAACGACACGAGATTTTTGCACAACGCAGGGCTGTGGCAACTAAATCCCCACATCTTGTTCTGGTCTGTCGGGTGCACGGCTCAAGCTGCTGGAGGGGATTTGTGAGTTAACTTTTCTGGTGCAGGAGTCTGAGATCACCCACGTATTCTTCCTGTAGGGTATGCTGGGATAACATAACTTTTGGATCTGGCCTTCTCTTGCTTTTCTAGACCATATATCTTCTTTAGGAGATCCATCTGCTTATACTGGAAAGAACAATCTTGTGCCCTCCTCCGTTCCACACGTGTGACAGCGGGAAGTACAAGCACCAGAAATCAGGCTCTGAGGAACGCTAGGTCTTAAAGGTGCTTGTTCCCTTGTTGCTATAAATGGAAAACAAAATCGTGATTCACCAACAGTTTGTAGAGACCCTTTAGGCGATGTGAAAACTGCGGCTTAAGATCCGTTAATTTGTTTTTTCATCCTACAGCTGCGTCCTGGGATGTCAGGGGGAGTGACCTCTGCTGGGTTAACAGGAATCTCCCGCTGCCTGAAAAAATGCTTTGCTTTGCCGTAGAGTTGCTATCTGAGCATTTCTGAGCAGGGTGCAAACATTAATGGTTAAAGCAGTGAGACAATTGAATAAAAGCAGAGTCCTTAAAGCTGGGGAGATTCAGGCTTGACCATGACAAGTTTCTTAAACCCTGGACTGTTTTCTACTAGAGTGGCTTTGTTCAACCTTAAGGTCTCTATGACAACAAAGGAGCTCCACAAAACAACTGGTTAAACCAGATGTAAACACACCCCTCCCTGTGCACTCGGACACATTCCTGAAGCAGTGGAGCTATGTGCTTTTGCTTTTTGTTGGTGCCTAATTAAAATATACCAAATTATAACACTAAGGTTGCTGTTTTGTAAAACAACACGGTTCTCTCTAAAGAAACAATAGGTGCTTCTTCCTGGCTGGGAATGAAAAGTGGTTTATAATGCAGATTGGGATTTTGTTTTTTTTTCCTTCAAACCATCTTGGTCCTTCAGTGGAAAAAAAAGGTGGAAAAGCATTGACCTAGATCATCTTTCCTATCTGGCCAAAACCCATCAGCGCATAATTGTTTAAAAATGAGAGATAAAAGGAGGAAAATGTTTCAGGAAAGGCTTTTGCTTTCTTTGTTAGCTTTAAGGTTAGTGCCCAGTAACTGACTTTGCTTTTTTTTTTTATTCAACTGCAGCTCTGCTGGATAATGTGAAAGAGGAGCTGTTGCTTCTTTCTTAATTTAAAGGGAGCTGTAACTCGGTAATTTTCATAGTGGACTTCACCACAGATATAACTGGTAGAACTCATTTTACTTCTTGGCTTGATTTGATACAATATGTGCTGTGGATCAAGTACGTAGACGTGCCCGAAATACGTTGCCCTTAACAAAGAGCCTGATTATGAAAACCCAATTACTTTATGAATTTGTATGAAGTTGCGTGTCATGCAGCCCGGGCTTGCACATACTGCAATTTCTCTTTCTTGTCTTTTTCCTTGGAAAATGTGACTGGTGAGTGGTAATACTGTTGAATGCTTCTTTTATTAGTAGCAGTTTATGCAGGGATGTTACCCCATCACTTTGGGTTGTCTCTTCCATGTGCTTTGCAACAGTGTTGAAGCCAATGAATAAAAACATTCAGGGGGGGAAACAAGAGCCATTTGTGAGGGGCTATGTGCCTGCCTTCTTTTCAAGGCTGAAGAAGACTCTAATGCCAGTAGTGAGGTTAAAACACACAGTCCTTCCTACAGCCCCTGTTACCCGGCAACATGGAGTGTGATATCGGGATCAATAGAAGATTAGTTGAACCTACAGACACTCGCTTGTCCTCAGCATAGCTCTGACTTCTAACACAGAGCTCAGTTGCACTGCGACAGCTGCCAGGGAAGGCATGCTCAGAACCCTCTGTGGGGTTCCACAAGCATCCCTGGGGGATGGCAGCATGTTCAGCTGTGTCCCTGAGGGGCCCCACACCGCTGATGACATCTGGAGGGGACCCTCGGGGTGAAATGGAGCCTTGTGAGCTACAGTTGGATGCCAAAACGGCGTTTCATGGCAGCGCGGGGGGACGGGCAGCGACTTACTGACTCCAGCTAAACAGCTGAGTTTGTGCCTGTCCATACTTTCTCTGTTAGCTCGGCAGCAAATGGCACAAAGTCCCCCTTTGACCAGTGTCAGTGATGTTTGGTGTTGGCTTTCTCAAATGCATATCTACGGAATTATTATTTAATTCTCTGTCTGTTCTATAACTGGGACCTCCTGGCAGCTTGGTGTCGGGCTGTGCCCTCTATTGCAGCAGCGTATTCTACATTGGCATAGAGGCTGATCCTGATCTAATAATTAATATATTATTCAGTACCCCGTGGTTTAGGGATTAACCAGGTTATACAAAAACAATTTATTTCCCTCCCCAGATTGATTTGTATATTAACATTCTTGTGCATTACTGATTTGGTTCTGGTGAACTTCATCCTGTTGCTAGGAGGGATAAGCTATGAGACACTGAAGAATTATTCAAAACGCCTGCAGATGCAGGAAGTTAATACTGCTCTGGTTTGTATTTGGACAGCTGTCATGTAATTTAAAAAGACTAGGCACTTTGGAAACTCTACAAGCTTTTCCTTCAAGAAAACTCTAGGTGAGTTTCTTTTAAACTGTATGCTAAAGCCTGAATTGTACCTCTGGTTTCAAATGGCAAAATCCTCCATTGCAATGGGAGTTGCAGAGCTCCTATGGGACCTGCACCTGAAAGGGTGCTTTTAGCAGATCTTTCCCTGGAACAGAAATCCACTGGAGAAACTGCATTATCTTAGAAATAAGTGGGAATTGGAGTAATTGAGTCAGCATGTGGAGGAAATGTGTTTCCAGGCAAACTGACTTTATCTAGAAGCTTTCTTTGTTTTCTTCAATTAATATGAAAAGTCTTTGCTGCTTTTAAGTGTTGGCTGCATTTGGTGCAGAGCAAATTTTGCCTTTGAAGGGATTCTTTTAGTCAGCTCTCACCTAATTCCTTTATGTCATGTGTTTTTTAAGAAGAACATTCTAATTTTAGAAACTAAATGTAGATATCAGTATGCCTGGAGATGAGATTGTGCTTGAAGAGAAGCATGTACCAGCAAATTTACTTCACAGCGTAAACAGGGCGTTCGTGTGTGGTGTGTGCTGGGAATACCAAGAGCAAAAGCACTACCTGAGGCAGGATGGAGAATTTGTCCAGCTTGGTGCCTCTTTGACCATCCAGCCCCTTTAACCACGTAGGTTTGCACATGTGCAGCTATTGACATCCTACAGAAGCTACAAGATATTGGTCCTCAAAATTACAAGAGTCCTTTTGTGGTTTGTTTTGTTTTAAAGAAATCTTAACATTTTGGATTCGTTTTGTGTCAGGATTTTGCACTTTTACTATGATCTTAGACCGCATTTTAAACTTTTCTGTCAGGAGACCTGAGACACGCTTTCTGTCGTTGAAATGAGAACAAACATTCTTGTATTCTCACTGACTCCAGGAGCCTTCCTTGAAGGAAAACACTAAATATTTTCAGGTTTCAGAAAGAAGCAAGAATTATCACCTTGGGAACCATCTGCTTATATAGTATTCATGCATGAGCTACTTACCCTAGAGATATACCATTTTATTGGCCATGCATGTGCTGCAGTACACCACCTCACACGTCATCTTATTTAGGTGGTAGTGTATCTCTAAAGCATAATTTTCTAGATAAGGCAGCCCAGGACACCCCAGGTAGTATGTGTTTGGTCTGTGAATGGGTATCTGCCAAACGCACTCGCACACGTGTGTACATGAGAACAAAGAGGCTCAGGAAATGTGTTTCACGATTTGGTATATCCCATTCTTTCCCTTCTCCCTCCCCTGCACTTGTATAAGTACTTTTGATGGCAGCTGCTGGATTAGACCCAGAAGCTTAAAAGATTAAAGAAACCACTAAAAGCAGCTAGGAGGAAGTGAAGGATCCGTTTGTCTGAAGGTTTGTGTTTTCGTACTGGAGGTTGAGAAGAAAATTACAAACAGGCTCTGCCCTGCAGCAGAGGACTGACAGACATCAGGGCGTTGCAGAGGTGGGGCCTCTGCTCCAGCCATGCTCGCTGGGTGCAGCCTGTGCCTTGGGGCTCACTCTGTCACATCCAGGTTGCTGCAGGGTGACAGTGGGGTCCCCATCCTCTTCCCTCCTTGCTGTTGTACAGCACAAGCTCGTTTAGTGCTGTGCAGCGTAGATGTGAAAAGCCTCGGCTGTCCCGCGTCTCTTACAGAGTGAGATGAAACCCCAACGCTGGAACATGACACATGGCTCAATGAGCTACAGATTTTGCATTCTCACCCTGTCCTAAGCTGTGCTGCCTGTTAAGCTGTACAAGGAACATTACTTTTAATGAATGTGTTTCTTGTCCAGGTGGTTGCAGTCAATGACAGGTAGAGCTGAGCATGACACAGCATCTGTCGCTGAAGTCTGATACTTTGCCTCTTTTTCCCTTTTCCCCCATCCACCCTCCTTAGCCCCAAACCTTAAAGCAGCTGTTTCAAGAAGGGATTTTTTTTTTTTTTTTTTTAAACATGGTCTTCTGCTATAAAAAACATCTGCTGCTTTCTGGCTGATCCCTAGACATTACTGCTGGTGTGTATAATCAACCCGGGGGTCTTGAAGAATGAGAGCCAGTCTTGCCTTTTGTCATTCTAAACAAGCAAGTCTGTGCTGCAGGAAGTATCTGCTGTGGATGCAAACCAAGACCCCAGACACCCGAATGGCATTGCCAGGGTAGAAGCAGCGCTGCTGAGCACGTTAGGATTATTAACATTAATCTAATCTTTCCGTTTGTCAAACAGATTTTTGAGTACATGGAGACAGCTTACCCAGTTCTTAAGACAGTGCTCCCAGATCAGCTTGTAGTTTGTTCTGTAATACCATGTGGATTTGATGGGATTTTCAAGTAAATACATTATGTATATGGCTTACAGATTGCTTAGGCTGTCTGCATCAATAATTAAAATGAGGGAGGGGACTATTCTGCAGAGTGTCCCCCTTTCTTTTCCTCATGCTTTATACATGGCTATTTCTATCTTTCCTCTCTTAGGATCAGGAAGATAAACCCATAGCAAGGGAGAGCATGTCAAAGAGCTGAAGGTTTTTCCAGCAGGGATGGGGACCTCGTGGCACATTGCTGCAGTGCCAGCTCTCAGCGTCAGCCTGACCTTTGCCATTCTCTTTGCAGATGCTTTGATTCAGACTTGTCAAGAGCTTCCATCCCGTTCTCCTCGCTGTTAAAACAAGCACACCCTTTCTACTGAAATGAGACAAAAAGTGTCACTTTTGAGTCTTGTGGTGAACATGACCCCGGTCTGTTCAGTTGCCCAAAGTAGAGGGAAAAGGTTTGGTTTGATTTGGCATTGCTGTGGCGAATGTAAAATTGCTGAGATTAGATGGGGCAAGTTCTTGCACTTTGTCGTAGGTATTTCAATGGTACTTTGTTAGATCAAGAGTTTAAATACACATTGAGACTTAAATTTCAAGTATATCACAAGAATAACTAATTCCTGTTTTACACCTCCATCCTCACCTACCTTTGAAAAGTATATGGTGCACTGGAGGTGACATTTCAAATTAGACAGTGCTATCTGAGCACAGACAGACTCTTTTTAGTGTGATGTTCTGGTGTGGCATTTTTAGTATCCTGGCTATCTTGAAGTGGGAAGTTACGTCCTGTTATTGTCTCTTTCCTGTCTCTGAAACCTCTGTGCATCCATTATCCAGCTCAAAATGATATCCAGTGCTTGCTGGACATGGCACAATGTGTCACGGTCACCATCAGCTACTGTGCTGGTACAAAGTACAGCATGACTGTATGGAGCCTAAGAGTTGAGTGATGGTATAAAAGGTGCGTTATAAAAGATGGACAGGCCTTTCCCCACTGACATTACCGCCTAAGAACCAGCAAGAGTTGCTTGCCTGTGTTTACTTCCCAGCTCAGTGTAAAATTTGCAGCACGTCCAAAGAAACAGAGAAAGTGCCAAGGAGGTGTTGATCTGGTGAAATGGCTGGATGTCCTTGCTCAGGAGTCCAGCCTTTGGGCTGAGCTCGTTTCCCAGGCTGTGTGTGAGGTACAACATAGAGTGCTTGCTGTCGCTGTGCGTTGCGGGACTGCTGAAGCTTTTACTGGGGAGATTTTCATACTGTAGCTGGGAGCGTGAGCATTCGAGCAACTTCCAAATGCACACACCGAGTGCTGGCACAGGATAAGTAAGACCAGTTTCAGTTTTGTCACCGTGGTGTGCTGTGCTTGGTGTAAAGGTGGTTTGGTAGGGCATACACCAGTACCTGGTACCTTCCAGGTTTTACCCAGGTAGAGTAAATGAAAACTTACCCATTATTGTTCTTTTCACCTGGCTGAATAACAAGGATGAAGTTCAGTGTCAATAGTCTTTGACTGCTTTTTGAGATGGCTCATTAGGATCATCGCTTGGCTGGAAACATTGGGAATGCGCCTGAGATCACCAAGTCGTGGGCTGTGAAAGAGCTGTTAAATAATAACAACTGTCTTATCTTGTTACTGACCTGGACAACGCTCTGCCCAGCAGCCTGCAGAGGAGCTGCTGGCCCCCAGCATTGTCGGCCGCAGTTAAATGTAGCACATGGTGTATAATCTCTCTAGTGTTGCGTTGCACTCTCTGCACCGCTCTTTCCAGTTTCAGTTTACTTGGTTTAGGGCTCTTCATAGGGTACTCTGCCTATGAAGACTGAGTTCTGGTCGTGGAATTGCCAGTGGAGGTCTGATGGCATCCACAGCTCCATTTTTCCCTGTTACAGTTAAAGACCTTAGGAGTCAAGTACGCGTTGGCATTGCTCTCTGTGTTCTCTGCCTTTTCATGCAAACGTTTTGTGCATTTCTTATGTATAAAGACAGAAGTTTGGTACTCTCCAGAAATCTCTGGAAGTTCTTAGTGCTCTAAGAAAGGTTTAAGCCTTGACTTAACTTTTCCGAATAGACCTGAACTTAGAGTGGACACTGTAAAAGCAAGCACCAACTGCTACACACTAACATAACTGCTTATTTGCAAGAATTTTGCAGTTGGCATAAGAAACACCGAGTTCTGGTACTACAGCTCCTCAATGCACAAAGCTGTTCATTTCTTCTGGGTGGGTTTGTTTGTTTGTTTGGGGGAATGTGTGTGTGTCTGTCTGTTTTTCTTCCTGTTTTGTTTTTGTTTTTTTACAAAAAGCAAATATTACAACACCCTCAGTTGTAATATTTCTTAGGTCTTCTCTATTACCTGAAGTTGAGAAGCTTTTAGGCAGGTATTCACACACTGAGAAAGCATAATGCCTGATTGGCTACTTGAAACTCACTGAGGTCCAGAGTAATTTTAGTAGCGGTACAGTTAGTCTGGATTAAGTGAGGTCTGTGGTGCCCTCCATGTTCCACAAGCATCGTGCTGTCCTGCTTATGGAGTATAAACTGCAGGTGCTGATGTAATACAGATGTTAATCAGAATTTACAGTACTTGAACTGAGCTTGGAATTTAGCTGAAGGGACTGAAATGGAGCATTAATCAAACGCCACAATTCCTGAGCTATGCTTTCTGCATCAAACTAAACTAACGCAGACGATGCACAACATCCTCAACATCTCAGTGTTAAGCAAGCCCTGCCATGAGAACATAGTAACAGCAGTCATTGGCCTTTACCTTTGGCTGTCTGACTAAGGGGGAGGGAGGGTTTTATAGATGTCGATCTGCTCTCAGAAAGAAGATTTGGGAAAAAACCCGAAAGATTAAAAAGAAAAAAGCTGTCTCTTCTTAATAAACTAGTGTAATTACAGATCTGTGTAAGTGGGTGCATATGATACGTATGTTTGTGACAATTTTTCCGGAGGGATTGTTCAGCTAGTGCTAAATAACCAGGCTCATTTTCCCATAATGCAAATGTTATTCACTAACTATTACCATAATTGATGCACCGAGCCACTGTAGAGTAAATAATGTGTTGTGTATGGGAAGCAAACTTGAAGTCAATGAATATTAAAGAACAACAAAATCTCATTTTTAAAGGGAAACTTCAGAAGAATTAGAATTACTTGGAAAATTAAATGGCAATGCAAGTCGGAATCGACTGATTGGTTTTGAGTTATGTGCACGTGCGTGGACACACGCGGCCGCAGGCTGGGGTCTCCAGTCTGGTTCAGTGGAGGTGTTTTTTCTGCATGGTGACTACAAAGCATCCTCAGACCTGATCAAAGCAGTGTCATGTCTGGGAACCTTTGGGTAGCATCCAGTGTCCTGGGAGCTGCCCAGAGAAGTTGGTTATGAAGACACTAGACATGTTTTCCATCAAAGAAATAAGGTTCTGTCAGTGTTTTCTATGAAGTGAAGACTGTGTGGGAATGGTAACCCCAGGTTTGGTCAGATACTGGTTGTTTCTTTGCCTTCCTGGACAGTGCTGTGGTACTTGTTCTGTGTAATGCAAGAAGGGTTCTGAATCCTGTAAAAACCGTGGCAGGGGTCACCGTAGGTTTATAGAGGCATATAGGTCACTACGCTTGTGATGGCAGAGTGTGAGTGGACTGCCTGGAGGCTGCTGGGGTTCAGATCCTGAGCTGCTGCTGGGCAGGGCTGTGGGGACCTTGCAGGGTACGGGAGGACGAGGCTTTACGGTTACTCCTTCGTTAGTCCTTGATCACTGTCCCCGCACACAGCCTTGTTCCTCTGTAAGTGTTAAGTAGGTTGCAGCTCTTCTTGCTGAGGTGTAAATTACCCTGTATCCATTGCTGAGTCCAGGAGCTATTGGCACCGCAGGCTTATCTATGCTGGTCCGTATGGATTTTTAGAGTAAAACGTTTTGCTGAGCAGGACTTGATTTAACTGTGGGCATTAGTGCCCTGCCATCTAATCCCTTTTTATGTTCAAAGGGAACCTGTGTTAGTGCTTAAATGTGTATAAGTACATTGCATGGCAAGGTGGTATTTTTCTCAGGCGTTGCTTTACTTTTTTTTTTCCTGCTGGATATATTGGTCCCTCATCCCTGCTCAATGTGTAAATGAGGGAGCTATATACACTCAACTACATAATGTATTGCAGAGATGTATTCCAGTAGGATGAAATGATGGAGTGTCACCGAAATCACCGCTCCCTGCATTTGAGAATTGTGTCATTTGAAACACTTTTGAATACTGGTGTGTTCTCAGAAGCGAGCTTTTCTCCAGGTAATAAAAGCCTGGCCAAGTACCACTGTAGCTTTAGAAACCAGAAAGCCAGGGAGCAAAGTGCAGAAGCATTGTGTAGGATTACAAAAGCATCATTTGATCTTTTAATATTATAAGCCATTTTGTCCAGACAGCAATTATTGGGGGTTTTTTGGTTGGTTTTTTTTTTTTAATTACAGATTATAGCACTGCACCTTCTTTTTTGGGGAGATTAAAAAGACATATTAAGCAACCTTTGCCTCCCATTGCTGAAGATACTCGCACGTGACTTCCTGGCACAGTTAAATATATATCATATAACGTCAGTAGCTCTCCTTATTGTAACCTGATATAACTCAATGTGGCAGAACTAACATATTGTGAACCATCATGAGCTCGTAGCTCCTGCGTGCCAGGCTTACGGGCTGTCCTTCGTCTGCCTCAGTCTGTCTCTTGCAGATTGTAAACCGCTAGCAAATGTCTGTTTCTTGTCCTCTGTGGACTGTATTGAGGTGTCTTTGAATCTTTCAGGCTTCCATGGTTGTGCCTCCTAGCCATAATTTCACCTAGGAAGCTGAGCATATGCCCGAGCTGGGTTATCACTCACTGTAACTCATTACAAATTGGCACTTTGCTGGGGGAGATAGAGTACTTCAAAATGCTTTTCTCAAGTTAATCTGTACTCTTTGAATCAGGCAGCCTTACTTAATAGGTTTTATCCTAGTCCCAGGGAAAAGCAGCTGTAAGACCTGACAGATCTTAGAGCAGGCAGGGAAAATGTTACTTGCACCTCTCAGTCACTGCAAAAAGATCTTTCTGTAAAGCACAGCCCAGCTGGCAGGGACAGAGAGGTAGCCTTGATCTTCTGGACTACTTCATCCTGCATCTTGTCTGTCTGAAAGGGTGCCAGTCCTGGGAACTTGGACACCCCAGACACGTGCTGCAGCTCATTCTGTGCCTGCTCTAAGTGGATATTAAAGTGTAAGAGCTCTTGGGTACTGTCAGCCCGCATTGGGTCACAACCAGTGACCTAGAGAGTTTCTTTCTAAAAGGCACCCAGAAGTACGACTTGACAGCAGCATGTTTATGATGAGACCTTTCTGTAGTACTCAAGATGAAAGAGCAGATGGTGTTGATGAGAGAGCAGGGTTATAAGATACAAGATAGGATTGTTACCATGTTAATAACAAGACAGCAAATCCCACGGTGCTTTCTACCAGCCTGAAAGATGATAGTTCCCTGTTGGCCTTCCTGTGCATCAGGAGCGTCCAGTAAGCGGGCGTCGGGAGGCTGCGGATGCCTCATTAGGTCGGTTGGTTCTGAGATGTAGCCATCAATATGTTTGTGTTTGGTCATTCTGACCCTTTTCTGCACTGCCTCTGTCCCGGGGAAGCCTTTTAGGGTGTAAAGGAGTTTGAAAACAATGCTGGTGTAATTCTGGGTTACTTCGAAGTCAGCAACACTGTTATGAAATATGGGTACTTAGTGAATCTAGTATTTGCTAGTTTAAAGCTCTGGAAGTGCTGGGCACACTGGAAGGCAGGCAGATGGAGCTTCAGCACTTGCACTTCATTTAAATTAATCCATATTATTCTGTAGTTCTCTGAACTTGGGGGAAAAACTTTCTCTTTTAGTTGGCTTGCAGCTCTCACAGGCTTTGCTCTCAGCTTCAGATAATCTTCCAGGGAGCACTGCTTTGGCTGGTACATTAGGAGCCATTCTGAACTGTGAAAAACATTTCAGAATTCTTTTTATTTATACTTCACATTGCTGCCTTTTTTTTTTCCCTCCCCCCCTATTTTTTTGTTTTGTTTTTCCCCACAGGCTAATTATAAAAATTGCTGTAAACAATTTCTGGAAATGGGATTTTGCTATTTATCTAAACTTTATTTGTGCTTGTTGTTTATGTCCTATTTTTCTCAACATTCCCCCACTTCCCTCTGTTTGTTGGGAAGTGTGAAAGCTATTATGGTAATAGAGAGTGAGCCGATTTTCTGCTCTCAGAGTGCCAAGGAGATAGGAATGGATGTAATTCATCTTGGATGTAGTCCCTGCTGCAAATACATCATCCTGCTTTAGCCTCCCTGCACACACAGTTACATGCACAGAGGTTTGTTGAGCTTGGCATGTAAGGGGCAGTGCTCTTGAGCTTAGTCTGGGACCAACCTCAGATCCACCGTGTGCCCTTGTGAGTGGGTTCTTCGGGACGGTTGGACTGCAGCATGTGCAGGGTGAAATAGTGCCCGGTTTGCTCCTTCCCTCCCTCCCACGTAGCACCAAGAAAATGTTTAGTCTGAATTGACAACAAACCTGGAATCAAAGAGAAGAGGAGGAGGTGGTACACCCTGCCTGAAGGTGACTTAAAACTCAAACTGGTACTGCTCGCTGTTTAGTTTGCTTGTGCTAGTGTGTGATGAGCTTTGTCTTGGGGAATAATTGAAATGAACAGGGATCGATATCTAAATATACATTAGCTATCTAAATATCCATTATTAAAAGGCTGAGAACCAATGGTCTGTTAAAAAGGAGGTTATTTCAGTTCCTTTGTGCAGCGTCTCACATTTGAGACGGTATATTAGAGTATGCAAAACCTGCTGAATAAATCAAAATGTGATTATTCTGGGAGAACTGCAAATACTCTATCAAAATGTCTTTCCCTTCATGGGTTATGGTCGAATCAAGTCTGGGATTTGGCCCTAACAAACCTAGAATCTGAATAGTATGTTATTTCATGTTATTATTATTCTGGGTGCTTGCAACGGAAGATGGGGGTTAGCAGAGTTGTGGAGGTCAGTGCTACGGCATATTCAGGGATGAATTCCTGCTCAAGGTATTGTCTGGCTGGCTGCATGTCCCTAACGAGTGAAGATGAATTGGCAAATAGAAGTAAAGCTGCTGTGTGGTGCACTGTATAGACAATAACTCTATAAAACACGAGACTCAAATATGCTTCAGACAAAGCGCCGACACTGTAGGTTTTGAAATAAAGGGTGTATTTTGCTCAACTGCAAAGATGAATCTAGTGTTGAAAACTTACACTGTTGTGTGCTCTGTGTACGCGGGCAAAACTAAACAGCTACTGGTATTATAAGAAATAATGGGGCCTCCTCTTCATGGATGCTGATGTTGGGGGTTTCAACAGGGTGACAAAAACTGAGCAATCCTGTGGTATGATCATCTCTTCCCTGCCTGGCTGGGGCACGTGATGGCTGGAAATGCTGCATCTCTGTTCCCTGCACTGCGCTTGTCCTTTGATTACAAAAAGACAGCTCTCGAGGGACGTCGTTGTGCATTTTCCTGAGATAAAATAATAGCTCTGTGTTTTGTGACCCTGGAACTTTAGGTCCTGCCAGATGCTAATGAACCAGTGGAAAACATCCAGGGCCTGGTAATTGCTTTGAGCCCCAGCTGTTTGTGCTTGGTACGCGGTGTCAAAGCTCGCTTCTTCAGTGGCTGCGCCCTCTGATATTGCCCCAAGGTCCCTGCGGGGACTCCTGGGTCAATGCAGCGAGCAAACTTCCTGTAATTGGGTACAAGAGAGCACGGTGTCCGTGTGGACACGAGCAGCTTGAGGATAAGTCATGCTCTCAGCACCACCTCTGTGGTTCCCATTTGGTGGCCGCAGAAAATCCCAGGTGGGCAGCGCATCCTGCTGCAGGGACCGGGCAACAGCAGAGCCCTTGGCAGAGTGGCAGCTGGGAGGGAAGGGAGGCTCTTGCCCTGACCTGATCTCATTCAAGCACGTAGCTGGATTTGTCCTCTTTATTCATATGCTACTTCAAATCACAGCTTTTTAGGTGTAGAAAATAGAAGGTGCTAATAACAATTGGTGTTTTAATTTTCTTTGGATGCATGTTTCCTGTGGGAGACCTTCGCATCCACTGTTGCCTTTGGAAGACACAACTTTTCCTGTTTCCAAAGACATGAAAAAGATTGGGCCATTTTGCCACCCCTTTTAGTATAGATTAATTCTCCAGTGCAAGATTAAATGGAATGTGGGAATTATTTTCTGTGGCATCAATGTAAAGTCATTTCTGACAGCTACAGCCATAGATGGCAGTGATTTGAACAAGCTCGGTCATGTTGCATTGAGGGAGGGGGTTAGAGGGGACTCTCTGGCCCCCATATCCTGGCTGAGCAGGGAAGGGCAGGGATCTAGCTCCAGAGCCAAGCTGGGCGGCCTCATCTCCAGCTGCTGCAGCTGGGGATGGACCAGGGCATCTTCCTGGGTGCAAAGCCCTGTAGGAAGGCTAGAGCCATGTAATCAATTAAATGAAGTGTCTGTTATTGGTCAGTACCGGTATTTGAATTCCTTGTATAAGTCTTAGTTTATGAAAAGTTCTAAAAACCTCTGCTGCAAGTGGATGAGTAGCCAGGCTCTCAGAGTTACAGCTTTCTTGGGCTGCACTGGCACTGTTATCAGTGCTGATAGTATTTTTTAGGGGAGTCATATTGACAAACTAGGTTTTGAGGTCTGTCTCATCCTCTATACATCTCCGTGTGTATGTGTAGTAGGAGGTGATAAGTCAGGGGTACGTCTATTTATTACACCTTGCTCTGGCTATGAAAAAGATACCTGGACCTAGAAAAGGTGCAGAGAATGAAAAGGATCTGCAGAGACTTGCCCAGCTTCCCTACAAGGAGAAACTGAATAGTTTGTGAGTCTCCAGTCCCCAGGAGGTGTGATAGAAGGGAGACAAGAAAAATCTGTAAAATTATAACTGATCTGAAGACGATGAGAAGCAAATTATTCTCCTCTTTGCAAGATCAGATACTGCAAGACTCCCACTTAAGTAACCAGACAGCTGGTTAAAAACAATAAATGAGCTGACTTCCTCCTACTGCATATAGAGAAATTCTGAACCTCTTTCAGCATCTTACAGAAGCAAAGAGGTTCAGCCACCTGTGTGACAAATTCAAGTCCATCTGTGTTACTGGATGTGTTACTGAGAGTGCATCTTTGGACTTGAGATTCCTTACGCTGTTTCCTTGTGCATCTTAGTGTTTGGACATAGGATGCTGGGCCAGGTAGCTCTGCTCTGGTACAGCACTTCTGCCTACAGCAGAAATACAGTAGGCTGATTATATTCATCCCGTAGTTTGCAACTTGATATTCATTGCTCTCTGGTGTGCTCAGAGCTGGGAGATTTTCAGCGAGCTGCAACCAAATCAATGAGTCTCATTAAACCTGAGACAGGGAATTGGGCAGTGTTTCTGACGGACAGAAGACAAATTAGTCTGATAGGTGCCTTCCCAGGATATTTTATGCATTAGTTTCATAACAAGAGTAGTAGTTGTTTTGTTGTTGCTTTGTTGTTTGTTTTTTAAAAGGATTTTTACAGATACTCTTTTAAAACATTAGCTTGACAGCATCAAAGCTTAACAAGTGGATGGATATGTGGAGGGAGGGCTAAGAAGGGGGGGGGGGAGCAGAAGAGAGCTTGACTCCCGCTTCCATGGCAGCTTTACTGCAGCTGCAGAATCAGAAAGGAGATATTTGCTTTATGCTTAAGAGGCTTTATTGTTTCTAAACTATATATAGTTCTGTAATCTTTCTTTAGATGGGGGAGGGCACTGTGGGACAGCCTCCAAAGCATCGCCACCCTGCTTGGTGGGAGAGCGAGGGGTTAACGCGGTGGTGTAGGGTTCTCCGAATGGGCAAGCTCATTGTCAGAATAATGTTTAGCCAGGTGTTAATCTGTGTCTGGAGGGAAGTGCTGGAATTCATTATTCATCCCACTGGGGGAGGTCATGGTCCTGGGAGGCTGCCAGCGCTGGAGCCAGCCTCCTGGCTTTACTGACATGTGCCATTTGTGATGAATGCAGCTGAAGTCCATTTGAGGAATTCTCTTGTCAGGCAGCCAAGCTGACAGCGAAACGCGGAGCTAAGGCATTCGGCGAGCTCTGTTGCAGCAAGCGAGATCGCGCTCAGCGTTGGGAGGGCAGGAGGGGACAAACTGGAACCGTGGAAACCATCGAGGTTTTTTTTTTCTTTCTGTCCTTTTTTTTTTTTTTTTTCTCCCCCTCTTTTCCCACTCTTCACTTCCCCAATTACCATACTTCTGGAAAACCACCCGGCTCTGACGGAAGGAGTGCCAGCACGCTGCTTTGCAGCAGCAGCAGCATAGATTTGGGTTGCTTTTTTGTTTTTTAACGAGGGCAGGAGGTGAGACAATGATCAAGTCAAGTTGGTTCTACGTCAAGTTCAAGTACGCGGAGAAGGTAAGTCCGTACGTTTTCCTCCTGCTGCCTTTCCCAAGGGATGATTGCTGCGTGGTCGCCTGCAGCCCCCTTCTCTTGACAGGCAGCTCTGGCCACCAGCAGAGCCAACACCGCTGAGAAGTTTTGCTGGTGAATTTGTTCCCCTGTGGCTCGATAGATAACGCTGTGCCGAAAGCTGGTGCGGCGCAGGGTATGGGCTTGATATACGACAGCCGCAACTTGAGCGTGGTGGAGTGGAAGGGAAAAGGAAAGCTCACATCTGATTCCTGTGGTGCTGTGTGGGTGACAAAATAAACAACCGTGGTAGAGATGTATTTGTTTTTCTTATGTTGAGCTTGAAAGGGAGGGGTATTTTTTGTTCTGTAGAGCTGGTTATGGGATGTGACCTGCTTCTGCAAGGAAGTCAGTTCTTTTCTTCTCCTTTACTAACTAAGCACTTAATTGTCCATAATTATTGCTGGTAGAAAAAAGTTTTATTGATCAAAAGGTGGTGACATGTATTCTAAGGCTGTTCGCTGGAAGGTTTACCGGGGAACTTGCTGTGTTTTCTGTTGCACAGAACACAGTGCTTTCTCTTGGATTTCTCTTTTACACTCATCATGCACTTAATCTTGCATGTCCCTTGGTACCAAGATGCCTGAGGGCAAGCAGAGGGATGAGGATGGGGAGAGGATGGACAAGATTTCAGCGGGGACCTGCTTGATAGTGATGCATTTTAACTGAGTATCTCCCTGGAGGGTTTCCTGCCCCAGGTTGAAGACTGATCTTTTTGCCAGTAATGCTGAGACAGAGTCAGAGTATTTGGATTTAGCTTTGCTGTTTTCATAAATCCTGAAAAATGGGGAACAGAGAAAGGCAACTTTGGGGTTTTTTTTTTGTGAAAATACTAAGAAGCCTCCCTGTTTCCTAAACATCCTTGAGCAGTTGGCAACTTGCTGTTCTGTAAAACAGTGGGGAAACCCATGCGTGTGCTATTAGCCTGAAATTTGCTACCCTAGCAAATAGTCCCACATTGATTAATTTCTTTTCTTTGTGCCTCAAGTTATACTGCACACGGTAGAAGCATATATATTTAATTTAAGAAGCAGCATATATATTTAATTTAACAAGATTGTCCTGTCGTTTATCCCAGGCTGCAAGTAGCATGTTTAACAAAGTCACAGATTTAACTATTCTGTTTTCATTTGTTTGGGGCAGTCTTACAAAGGAAATTTGACTGCAGAATCCACTTTATTAGGCAGTTGTATTTTATCTCCTTGATATTTCTCTGCAATAATTCTGTGTTCTTTGAAGTCATATCAGACCTATAAATACCTATATCAAAACAAATTGACTCTGCATACTGAGTGTATGAAAGTCTTCCTGGAAGTAAAAATGTAATGAGATCAGTAGTTATGTGCCAGTGAGTGAGGTTGGCTATTTAAGATGCCATGGCATTTTTTTTTTACCTTTACATTCTGTGATTCAATTCTTCTTTTGTCTTTTTAATTTTTTTTTTCTCCTTCTTTTTTCCTTCAATACCCCTGCAGTTCAACTAGAAAGCCCTCGAGTCCCTGAACAGAGCAGATAATGTTCCTGCTTTTCTGTCACCGGGTGATTCTGTGTGTGTGTTACATAACCTGTCATACCAGTTTTGTCAGAGACAGATATTTTTGAGATCTACAAACAGGGAAATTTGAACATGGACAAAGTCCAGGAAACCCATTTAATCTGTATTCTTCTTAGAGTTGCTTGTGCCTTACAAGATTTTCTTCTGATTCACCGAGGAAGTTCCCAAGTCTGTTTGTT
>JANIJG010014904.1:48137-62235 GCA_024611175.1 Megaceryle torquata
TGTATTCTTCTTAGAGTTGCTTGTGCCTTACAAGATTTTCTTCTGATTCACCGAGGAAGTTCCCAAGTCTGTTTGTTGGGGGTTTTTGTTTGGGGTGTGGGTCCCAAAACCATAATGCACACAGGCAGAAAGACAAAATCTGAAGTGTATGCCTGGTCTTTTAGTTAATATCATGTGTGATAAGAGACTGTTAGACTTCTGTGTGGAAATGGGGGTTTCCTGATGGAAGGCACTTGAGAAATTTCGGTCTTGGCTCCCAGGTAGGGCTGTACCCCCTGCTGTAAACATGGGATTTTGTCTCAGCATTCTTGCTGAGGTTGGTGCTTGGCTTATTTTGCATTAGCTTCGAGTCTTGTCTGCGTGTAAAAGTTGTCCTAGCGTGACTTAGCTGTGAATTGACGCTGAATTTATTAAGCTGGTGCAGTTCTTTGGCTGGACACTGTGGGTACATGGTCCATGAAACAAATGCTTCTGCGTTAGTGCAACTACACTGGTTTGAAAAATTAGGTCAAATTCTTTTACAGGTCTTCCATCTTGTCAAGATTTGGGAATTGGGTTTACGTTAGCTAAGCTGAGGTCCCTTTGGAATTCTTAAACCAGCTTTTTACAGCAGTTTGTCTCACTTGGAGGTGCAGTTTCACATTTTCAGTTGACATTAAGAGTGGGCTGCTGCAGGAACGAGCATTCCCTCTCCCAGCTACACGTTCTCAGTGGTAGTGCTTGTGCAGCCACTTGCTGACATGTATCTGGGATCTGATCCATCTGGAACTGAACAGGTTTTATTCCTTTTTTTTGGGCTGGCTTCTTTTTCAGGCAGATTGGTGTGTGTCCCAGTTCACCCCAAGTATACAACTTTAAAGAACATACCTGGAAATTCCTGGTTGAGGGTGAGTAGAAGGGACAGGGATGTCTCTTCTGGCAGCAGCCTCGGAAAAGTAAATTAATTTAAGTTTACTGTCTTCATGTGGAAGTGTTATATAATCTCTGTTTAAGGGAGGTCATTTTAACTTAGGAGAAGGTTGGATCTCTGCCCTCACTTCAGTGCAATATCTTTCTTAAATCTGAACTAAAAGTGCTTTTCCTGCTTGTGCCGCAATACTGACATTGCACTGCTGCTTCTTAATTCTCTTGTGAAGAAGTTCATTGACATTTTTATTAGCTGTCTGGCTTTGCTGAAGTTGGCATCCTTGCCTCCAGCCATCACAAATACTTGCTTATTTTATTTTGCCTTGAGTTTGATTTGGAAGATTTTGATGGCTGAAGACCCCTGTGTGATAAAGCACATATATTTATATACGTGTCAGAGGTAACTCTGCAGGCAGCTTATTCATTGTAAAATATTCCTGCACATACAGATTATCATCCTGTTTTATTCTCTTGTCATCACTACGCTTTACTGCTGCTATAAACTGTTCTGTTGCTCATCCCATATGGGCTACGATGTGCAGCCTCTGCAGATAGCCCCAACCCCAGGTTTGGTGATGTAACTTGCCTGAGCTTCCAGGATATTCAACCATGACAGGCTTTCTGGGAGCTTCTGGACTCATCGCATTCACCTGGCACCTTGAAATATCTCTTAGCCAGTCAACATCTCTTGTGTTGTCTGTCTGCTTTTAAAATGGCTGATTTTATAGTGGTAGGAAACTAATTCAGTGGCCGTGCATTTGTTGGCTGCAACAGAAAGCCTGAGAAATGGTCAGTTCAAGTCTTTGGATGTTCACCTTGTATCCTAAAGACGCGTCAGAACTGGAGACAGAAGAGAGGGATGTTGGATAAACTGATGTATGTTGGCGTCTTAGTTTGCTCAAGTCATCTGAACAGGTTGTTTATGTTCTGTTAGACAAGAATTGTAAAACCATTTCATAGCAGTGTATTTTTAATTGTGATTAAAATAATCAGATAATAAAACTAAAGTAGAAACCTGTACAACTTCATCTTGAGTCTATTATCAAGTTAATTGCAAACATTCTGTTATATAAACTTCAAGGGAGCCTACTGGAAAAAACCCAAATTTTTTACGTTTGCCCTTTCAAAGTTTTAATATAAGGTCATTTGGACATGAGCCATTTTTACATAATACCCGTATTCAGTCTGGGTGCATTTACACCGTAATTAAAATTCAGTGACTTCATATGAATAATAGTGCTGACACTAGGAAATCGGTTTGATCTGAGGGGGACAAGGCAAAAAAGGCAAGCTCTTGGAAATCTATGAAATTCTAGAAAGTGTGGGAGATGAGTGGAGAGAGGCAGGGCGAGTGGGCAGTCTGGCTTCACGTGTTGCTGCTTGTGGATGAAGTTGGAGGACTTGAAAGGTTTTGCTTTGTCCTTGAAAAGCCCTGTCTCTTGTTTGAGGTTCATTGACAGATATTGCTGAACTGAAGCAAAGCTTAATTTTCTTTGCCAGTAGTGCCCAAGGGAGAGAAGTGCTGTATTCCTAGCTGGAAAATTAGATTAAAACACCCAATACCTAGATGAATGTACAGGGTACATTCATTTCTTTCTCTGTTGGAAGACTCCCACTACTCTGAAAGGCAGTTTACAGTTTTGACAGCTAAAATAAAAAGCCTTAAGGACAAGCAACCACTTTGAATTTTCGAAGGGCTTCATTTCCAGCAGAAAGATTTCAATTACAGTCATTTTCCTCGAGTAAGTACAAAGAGGTAAATGGAACCACTGTTTCAAATGCTAAACTTGCAGACTACATTATTACCAGTTGTACTTTGAAAGTAAAGGATAAAGCCAATCTAAATCAAAGCCCTGATTCCAAATTGCTTTTTAAGAGTATGATGAGGTCTGCACCCAGTAATTCAGCCACTTGGTGCTGAGCAGTTCGTAGCACATCAAATGGGACTTTCATTAGATTGTGTTGCTCTTCCAGGGGGATCGATGCAGGAAGCAGCCTTTCTAGACAAGTGCTGAGAGTTCCTTCTCTAACGGGCTGCTCTGCAGCTGGAGATTCATGTGTTGGCTGTATTTTTAGAGAATTTAGAAGGTTTTTGGTTTTGTTTTTGTTTTTTTTTCTCCTCTAACTTTGCTTGTTAATTGTCTTGTCTTTTGTAACTGTAGTTTGACAAAGATTTGGTTATTTCTCTCCGATGTGGCACAATCTCTCCTCCCTCCCACTTCTCACAGTAAGGTTTTTCATCTCAGGACCATTTCCTCCCCTTGCTGGGGCAGAGAACACATTTTCAGAAGTCCATGTTTTTTTAGACTGGATATGGAAATTTTGTGTGCACAGTGTTTGCATAACCCAGGTGGTCAAAAGAGTTGGATGGCTGAGGTGATAAATCAATCTGGTGACCTCAGCTCACATTCATTTCCCCTGGAATGATGAACTATTCCACAAATCTGAACCAGCAGCCCTATAGAGTCAGGGATAACTGCTTCAGTCAGGGACTTTTTGGGTCAGACCTATTTCCAGAAAGTAACAGAGCAAGTGGCAGGGAGTTCACCAGCCTGATCCTAGAGTAACTCCCTGTTCCAGGGAGCCTGGTCCTGTCAGCACTCAAACCATCCTTGCTGGTGCCTGAGAGGTGGGAACCCACCTGCTTTTTCTCCACAAGTGTTTGCTGGAGCTAATTGTGCTAATTTTATTTATTTATTTTTACTACTTCTTTTCCTAACTGCTTTGTAGCTGGATTTTTGCAGGTGTGAAATCAAATGTTACTTCTTAAATTGATGGAGATGATCAGCAAAGTGTCGTGTCTTCCCAAATTACTTGGCACAGGCACTTGGTTGACTTTTAGCTGCTGAAAGTTTTCCTTTCCTGCCTATGAATATTAAAAGCATCTTGAGGTCACTTTAGGATCCTTCCACCTATAAGTGGAAATATGTGGTGGGTTTTTTTTTCCAACCGGAGCCATCTTCTGGACAGCTTTGTCTTTGGAATCTAGACCTGAAATTTTTCTATCATTGGTCCTGTTTTTTGACGTGTATTTGTGAAACTAAGGAGAATTGCATACTGATGGGAATAGTCAGTGGCAGGTAAAATAGCAAGAAAACAAAGAAGTTCCGTTACGTTCTTCTGATGTAAATTTTTAATCAAATGTATTTTCTTCTGTTAAGCAACTTTTACAGCCCACTGCACAAAACATACAACGAAAAGACTTTGCACAATGAACTGCATGTAATAGGCTAGCGATGCATCCATTACCCACTTTTAGGTGTGTAATGCATTTAAATCCATTCTTGTGTGCATGGCAGTTTAGCCTTCAAAAGGTGATAGAATTTGCACGGTCTTGCTTCCATAGTTTTTTAGGTTCTTCTTCAGAGTGCAGTGCTTTGGAGACCTTCATTAGCGGTGGTGCCTGTTGTAACAAGGAGGAAATCCAATTTTAAATACGTTAGGAAATAAAATCTTAAATATATGAGAGAGGTGGAAACTTTGTATGAAAATTTCGAAAATGATTGTACAGTGATCGGTCTGAGTGAACACTGTTCTTTAGCAAGGCTGGATTGAAGAGCTGGTAGATGATGGACTAGGTTGTAATAGCTGTAATAAATACATTAGATAATGCTTGTCAATCCAAATAATTAGAGGTAAGCTTTGTAGCAACCATGTGGACCGTGGATGTAGCAGGATCATTTTTATGGGTGACCGGACTCGGTGGTATCATTGCTCTTTATGTGTCTTCTACACGAGGACTCCTGCTTGGGGGCCCTCATTTGAAACCAAGGTACTGCACTCACCTGCACATCTCCCCACCAGCCAACTGCCTGCTGGGAAGCTGGGGACAAAATGGATTTTATTTTTCCAAGCTAGAAGCCAAGTGTTCCTGTAGCTATCGAGCGGTAGACTTGAAGATGCTGCCAGTCAGAGACATAGGATGTTGGTGACCCTACCAACAGCGTTTTGCCTAAATTTCAGCATCCCTGTTCTGAATTTCTGCTTCCCGAGCCATCTTTGTTACAAGGTTCCAACTCCCACAGGCTGCTGGGCTGGACCGTGCTGAACCTTTGCACAGCGATGCGATGGAACTGCTAAAAATTGTAGCAACACCCTCAGTGTTGAAGGCATTTCAAAAAGTGATGTTCTTGCTGGTTTCTTAGGGCTTTGGCCGAACAGGGTGTGCTTTCACAGCTATGCCAAGAGCTGGCAGGCACAGGACTGTGCTTCAGCTTGGAGCCAAGTGGGCAGGAGCCCTCAGAGCCTTGCGAAGGTGCTGCGCCCGGTGAGGTCTAACCTAAGGTGGTGGGTCGGTGCTGCTGGAGGACAGAAGAGTGTGCACCATCTACCTGCTCTTGGGCAGTGAGCCATGGTGAGACCTTCTGCTGTCAGGCCGGGGCTGTTTTGGGGCTGGCAAAGCAGCAGACTCAAGCGTGGCTGGGCACGCCTAAATGCAGAGGAATTCTTTTGGGCGGCTGCTCGGAACGCAGCTTCGGACCTGTAAGCCTGGGGTATGTTTAACGCTGTGGCCGGTACCGTGTACGTACTTGATAGATTAATATTCAGGACACAGTAGATGAGAGAGGCTGGCTGGGGAGATGTCACATGCAATCTGTTCATCTAGAATTATTTTCTGTTTTAAAGCTAGATTCACCAGTTCTGTAGATGGCAAGGAAAAAAATAATCTGTGATCTTACTCTGATTTTTTTAATTTTTTATTCCCTCCCCCCCCGACTTCATTTGCCTGAGGGCTAGTTCTGCCCTTTAATTATTTAAGAACTGGGTTTTGTTTACAGTTTGTAATAAAACTGATAAAAGATTAACAAGGTGCTTGTGAATCATTTTAAGTAAATTAAAGCTTTGAAAGACTTACAACTGCAAATATTTGAAAATTGCAAAGCGGAATAAGAAGAGACCAGATCAGATAATCAAGTTATTGGATTTGTTTGGGAGGAAAAAAAAAAAAATCTTGTTTGCAATTGGATATGAGAGCAGCATTGTCAGCTCTATCAAATATTTATGTGTGCTTTTAGCAAATTTGAAGATACTGATTGTATGAAACAGCACTGGGTATGTTAAAATAATGTTTTATTCTGGGGTGAGGCAGATTCACGAATAGAGCAGGGTTCAGAGGAGGGATTCAGACTGCAAGTACATGTGTCTACGTTCACCGTGGAGGCAAGCCTGTGCCCGAGCACGTGAACCTTCTTCTGCTTCCAAGGACTGTGTTGGCTCTTCCCTCAAACAACCCTAATGGCCAGTATGAAATGACAGACTCTGACCTGATTTCCATGCAGGAGTGAAGTCAGGGAGGTTCTGACTCCATTCCTATGCACCAAAGAAATCTTTTAGTTACAACAGATGTTTCCATCAAAACATCAGCACAGTGCTCAGTAGTAGTACAATTAAAATATTAGGAAATGTACTAAGAATGGAACAGGGAGCACTGCTATGGTGGAATAGAAATCCCTGATTTACCTGCCTCGTGGGCACATTGTGCAGCTCTGGTCCTCCCCAGAGGCTTGTGGATGCTGTGAATGTTCAGAGAAAAGCTGCAAGGCTGTTCAGAGGTATCAGACTGTCCCTGTGGGGGGAAGAGCTACATGAACTAGAACCCTTCAGCTGGGTAAATAGGTACAGGAGATGTGACAGAAGTCTGGGAAATCAAGGGGGACATTGAGAGAATGGGGATTGCTCATTGCATTCCCACAGAAGATCCTGAGGATGTCAAAAGGAAGTCTTAAGAGACAGGTTGAAGGAGATCAGAAGTAGGTGGTTCTTTGTGAAGGTGCTGACCGGTGCAACTGGTTGTCAGAGGAAATTGTGGATGTTAAAAGTTTACTTTGCTTCTGGGAGGGCGGACAAATTAATGCAAAAGAAATCAACTGATGGCCACTGAGCAGGCAGAAACCACATCAGGAGCTCGGTGAGCTGGAAATGACTGGAGGTGGAAGCAAAGGAGAAAGATGTGTAGATATAAATAGAGACAGGAGTATTATGTATACTTAGCCTATTTTTGTTCTCTTCCTTTGGACATCCATTTATGGCCACCAGGAGAAAGAGGATGCTGCACAAGCTGAGCCTTTGGTCTGGCCCAACATAGCCGCTCTCCGTGCTGATGGTGCTGGGGCAGCTCATTCTGAAACATCTTTGTCCCGTACGATGTCTGTTACATAAAACTGGGGTTTTTCAACACCCACAAGCTTAGCAGCTCTGGATTTGTGTGTGATTGTTACTTAAACCAAAGGCATGTTGTGTAGCTGTTACAGCCTGGTATTAATAGCTGGATTCCTAACTTTCTACTGGAAGTGCTCTGGGACTGGAAAGAAGAATCTCATTCTTCTCTTCTATGTTCTTCCATCTTCTCCACCCATAAAGTAGGTGTGAATGCACACATGTTATCAGGGTTATTATCTAGGCAGTTTTTTGGGGGAGGATTACAATGCATTTCTTTGAAGCTCTTGGACAGGATACAGTACCAAAAGAAGGCAAGCAGCATTTCTGTTCCAGTGTCCCCAGAACAGTGTCAGGTGAGTGGATTATTGCATTAGGGAGCTCTTTAGCACCCCAGTGAAAAATCAGCACAAGCCTTTAAGCTTAAATTATGTTTACAATTGAATGAGGTGGCAAGAAACTTCTGGGGCAGATGAGGACAGTTTGAGTCTAATGAAATAGAGTCATTTTATTCCTTTGGGAAGGAGCTGTGAAAGCTAACACGGTGGCACAGCAGGTTCAAAGGTCTGTGTGTAGATTCTAATCTGCTTAAAAGATGGGGTAGAATTTCACTGACTGTATCGTAAACTCCAGTTCAGTAACCAAATAGTTCCTTTCTTGAACATCCTGCTATAAACTATGAAAGAAGATGGAGGAGTTTAAAGGAGGTGAATTAAGACCTGCCTATGTATAGTGCTACCTATGACTCGGTGGTAATGATAGAAATATTCCAAAGGCTCCTTAGCTGGTCTTTTTTCCCCACCCTTTTCAGCTGGCGTCATTGCATGACTTGAAATTCTGCTTTGAGGCAAATACCTAACCTGTACTTCTCTGCAGTGTTTTAAAATGTCTCCTTTCCCTTTCCCTTGTAGCTGATGTTTCCGTTTTGCTTTGCACTTTTGCAAATGAATTATAACCAGCTTGAGCTGGCACACATGGGTAGGGCCGACCTCTGTGTCGGAAGAGGGCAGTGCACCCCTGTTCTCAGGGAGCGAGGAGGGGGAACGTGGGTTGCATTACACTGTAACTTCATTCAAGCAATATTTGTAGCTTCCAGTGTTCTATGTGATACAGATGTTAGAGATTAATTGACACTGGTTTTATTTCTTTCTTGAGCATCCTGTAATTCTTCAGTGTTGCGATCAATCTTTGTCCAGCCTTCTTGAGGCTTCAGTTGTGTTTGGTGTATTCTCTCTGATTGCTGAAGATCTCCTTCAGAAACCTAGGATCCGTTCCATCTGGTCCCAGGAACTTGGCAGCTTCTGTCGTGAGCAATAGCTGGTTTTTTTCCTCTGTGAGTGCTATTACAGAGAAGTCAATTCGTGGCTAAAAAGATTAAAATCCCTAAATCAGAAAAGCTGGAAAAAATATAACAATTGCAGCTCTGCCAAGGAAGTGCTTCTTGTTGGATTAAAAAGTCTTATGACAAGTTGAAAGAGAGAGATTTGGAAGGGTAATTCAATTCTGTTGTCAATCCAGGAGAGTTAAAGCTGAAACTGTGTTGGAATACATTAACAGCACGGCCTGGACAGACAACATCAACTGCCTCTCAGAGACAATTTTGTGCTAGTTTCCATTCTGACTCAATTTGTTATGATCCAGTTTGGATTTCCTACTTTTGCTGTCGCTGACATTCATCATCTGGTGTGTTCAGAAGAGGTCTCTGCTTCTGTGTCCGTGGGTGCCCCTTCTGAAATCAACTGTGTTCTGCAGCAGTAAGGAAATGAGGAGTGGGATGCTGAAGTGGAACGGGGTCAAGCTACCAAATTTGGAGTGGCATCCATATGGTCCGTTGGAGGTGTTACGTACGCCTCGCACTCCGAGGAAGTCCCCCTTCTTGTCAGGGATTGGCAGTAACTGGGTACAGTGCTGTGGCTCTCAGTGATAAGGTCTCGGGGTGGTGGGAGGAGAGAACTGTTTTTACGTTTGGGGTATGGTGGTTATCAGTGCTTTGGGTGTGCTGTTAGGGTTGTGCTCCTGGAGGTGGTGTGAAATCTTGTGGGAAGGGCAGCACTTTGCGGCAGAGCGGTGCCTTCAGCCCGTCCCTTGCTGCTGGTTCCCTCCCTCTGCTGTTGTACTCACCAGCTTCCCGACATGGTTTGGGTTTTTTTTTTTTCCCCTTCCATATGAAAAGGAGAAGCTTCCCATCTAAGGATTTCTATCCGAGTATAAAGACTGTGGAACAGAGGCCATGGTCAGTACCAACCTGGAAAGAGGCGCCGCACAGTTGCAAACTGATTTTTATCATCACTGGAGACAAAACATACAAAAGATGTGTGCGCAACTGTCTCTGTCTGTGCGTGTTTGTTGTCCTGTAATAATTCTAGGTCTAAACATTACCAAACAGAGGTACAGCATTGACTGAATCTTTAGGCTTTTGATATATAGTCCAATATTTTTCCACTTCATAATTATTTACTAGAGGTGTATAAAACAAAATGGTAATGGCCTTTAATTTCCTTCTATAATCCTGACTTGCACTTTCTGCTTGATGGAAGTCAACATGTCTGGCTGGAGATGCTCTGATAGGTGCTTGTATCACTCTGTTTAATAAGCATTGGAAGGTCTGGAAGACCAGTTATCAGCCTGTGAAATTCACGGAGACCTTTTCTGATCTGTACTTCTGTTTTATGGTGGGGAAAATTCTACAGGTTCTTCTTAGACTGGATTAGGGTTTAGCTAAAATGAAAATTGTGGGTCAACTTCATCAGCATGTTTGCTTGTAGACAGATCCTTCTTGCAGCTTCACAAGAGAGATGAATGAGTTGCGCATTAGGAGATCAGTGAGAGATGGTGCCCAGATTCTTTATGCAATATTGACTGTTCCACTGAGCATCTATTGGTATCTTTTGATGCCTGACTTGAGATCCAGATTGGGGTGATTCTGTATGGTTCCACTGGCTTCACTGTAACCATTCCCTAAGGATCAGTTAATCAACATAAGCCATTTTCACCTCCCAGGTCTTTCCTGAGACTGTCCAAGACCTCATTGTTGTTTTATCAGTCTATTGATGTTGTGATCACATCCAACAATGCCAGACAATCCCAGCATAATGAGCATTCAATGGCATAATACAGATGGTGGCAGCTGGATAGCAGCAGATCAATGCCATTGTCAAAGGATGAATTTTTAAGGGAAGAATAATGGTGTCTCATTCTGAAAGACCCGAGTGTGTAATGCAGTTAATCTCTAAAATGAAGTAAATACCTCCTTTTACATGTAAGAACAGCAGTCCCCGAGCCTGAGTGACTTGCTCAAAGAAACATCATAAACTGCACGCGAGGGTGAGGTTCTGACCAGCGTTTAGCTGGGTCAGATTTGCCTTTCATTTCAGAGGGTTGGGATTTTGGCACTGCCCCATCTGGTCAAACACAATCCTCGTGTCTGTACAAGGCAGACTCTCCTCTGGAAAGAACCACAGTGGTGTTGGGTTTTTTTTGTTCTCCTCCACTAGATCAACGTGTTAACAAACGCAGGAACAAATAGCCTGGAGCGCAAGACCCTTTTTTCTTGGCGGAGCTGGAAAGATTCCCGCAGCTGAGCCTGGCTCTGCCGTGTGCTGGAGAGGTTGTGCCCCAGCAGCAGGTTTAATTGCAGGCAAGGTGAGAGCTCTGCAAGTGGGGTTGATGCTGGCTGGGTTTCCCTGGTGAGAGGCTGACGAACAGATTTCCATCCTGGAAAATGGCATTAAATTAAATAGGTATCAGCCTGATACTCTGAGAGCTGAATGTCAGTGCTAATAAACCAGAGGCTCCATCCTTCCCAAAGGACCTTTGGAATCAATTGAGAGCTGCATCCTCCATCCCCCTTTCCCAGCGGGTAAATGTTACTCTTCTGCTGTGCCACTTTCTGTACTCGAGTGAGCTGAGACTACCAGCACGTAGAGCTGATTGACAGGATTGCTCCCAGCGCTATGAAGAGAGGAAGTGACCTTAAACACTGGGGTTGTGATTGTGTTTTGACTGTAAGAAAATACTTTTCTTTTTTTCCTTTCCTTTTTTAAAATATTGCCCTGCCAGCCTGGCTTTCTGTTCATCTGTCTGTATTTTTTGAGGTCTTAACCCCTTCCTGCCCTGAGGTGGAAATACAGAAGCTTTGGAATTGGTTCAATGTCATTTGTTTAAAAAAATAATTAAAAAGAAAAAAAAGAGAGTAAAGCAAGAAAGGTGACCTTGCAAGGTTGCCTGTAGAAAAAGATCTCTCTTATCATAAGCCTAAAGTAATTAGCTTTATTTTTGGTGTTGCCTTATATGAATTGTTCATGCGTCTCAGCTGGCTGTGGAAATGCCTCATGACAGACCGAGTGCGCTTTCCAGACCGCTTGGCCCTTGCCTGTGAGCACCAGTGTCAGTGGTGAAGTTTGCTCTTCCCCAGAAATGTTCACTACGCACTCCCACCCTCCTGCAGGAGAGGATGGTTGCCTTCTGTGGTGAAGTCTCTGCGGGCAGAGAAGATCCTGCCCCAGTTAGCACAGAAACTCAAGGCTACTAGGCAAGAAATTAAAAAAAATGATCCTTCTGTTAGTATCAACGCAACAACATTTTCTTGGTTTTTTTTCCCAAAGTGAGAATTAAATGACATTTATGTTGCTGCTTCATTTGGCAGATGGGCACAAAAAAGTGAGGGAGCTGGGATAAGGAATTTGGTGGTGTGGGCAAAGCCGTTCAATGCAAGTGTGTGTGGTGTGGCAAAGAATTGTTTTCCTTACTCATATCGAATGTGCCTAAGGAGTTGGTCTGAGTCCTTCAGCTTAAGTACCACAGGGAAGGTGAACAGAAATGGTTTCTTTGAAACCACCCTTTGCAGGCATATCTACCATGGGCCAGTTCTCTTTCCTCCATCTGCTTCTCCTTTTGCAGTCATTCCTCAACTGTTGGGTCGGTGGACTTGGATTTTTGTAGGGTCTCCCCAGCTCCTTCAGCACCCCAAGCCCAGTCCCCCGCTTGCCTCTTTCCACAGCTGCCATTTCCACCGAGCGCAGAGACCAGCTGCCCTCCGACGGAAGGTGACTAGCCACGGGTGAAGCACGCAGATGGGTCTTGCAAGGAATGCTGCCCATGTTTTCTCTTGTCTCGGTGATCAAAAGTCCAAAGAGGATGGGGCTGTTCATCTCCTGTTACTGATGTAAATTCAACCATTTATTTAAGCAACAGTGAAAAACTAAATGAGGATATTGTTGTGCAGATGTGAACCCATGTACTTGGCTTTGGCATGGCTGTGCTGTGTAACCTATTTCTGGGTGTAATTACCTTCCCTGTTATCGTTGTGGTCCTTGGGGTATAGCAGTAATCAGGCTTTGGCACGACATAGTGCTTTGTGTCTGAAAACCCTCTGGTCTAATCAGGAGGGAGGATCAAGCTTTAGCAGGTTCATCAGCTGCAGTGTGGGCTGCTCCGAGACCAATGGAAGTGACATTGAGCTCGAACCAAAACAGCATCATCTGAGATTTCTAAGCCTTAAATTTCAACATAATCAAGAATTTGTGGTGGTACCAATGCAGTCTGTGGGCAACAGTTAGCTCTGATGTAAGCAGCGTGTAGAATGTGAGGTAATAGGTCAGTGTCTCAAACCCAGCAATTCTGGCATCTGGTCCGTCTGATGGTGGCAGTCCTGGTGCCAGCAGAGGGAGGTCTTAGGGAGGCAGATGTGGGATAATCTCTTCTCCACCTTAAATCTCTTCCTGGTTTAAACCCTGAGAACAAGCTCTAATAGCCTTCTTAATGGGTGCAGTTCATTGAATTCTGCTTGCATTATGGCTTGTTCCACTTGGCTTGATTTGGATCACCAAGGAATTGGGAACAAACTTCAGAGCGACTCATTATAACTTGGGAACAAGATCAGAGCGGGCTTTGATACGTCTTACACTGAAATGAAAAAAAAATTAGTTGTGTTTATTCCCAGAGTTGAGCGTATGCACTTGATACACTTTCAGAGAAGGGCTGGAATGCCTGAGCTGTGGTAGTCAGCCATGGCCATTCTGTAGAGCATCCCTTAAAAAGGATATATTTTCCGGCTGGCTCCGTGGGGTGAGCGGTATGTCTAAATGTGGATGTGAAACTCCACTGCAGTTCATTCCCTTGCTTACTCTGACCTTCAGGATCATTCCTGTTCCTTCTACTTATCTAAATGCATCAAGTCTAATTTCTTACATGCAACTTGTGTGGCCCAGTGTTGATTTCTCTCTCTTTCTCCCCCCCCGCCTCCCCCCTTAAAGTAAACTGAGGCCTCTTCTGCTAGAGCGTAATCTCTCCTGCAGTGCAGCAATTAAATGCTGGGAGTTGAAGGGCTAGAAAAGCACAGAAAGGACTTGTTCAAGAAAGAGTGGATTTTTTCAAGGTATATTTTGATTAGTCGCTAGGATTTGTTTACAGCAGTCTTGAGAAAACTGAAGCATTTTGGGTGTATCAGAGCAGGTAATAACCATTCTGCTGGGATCAGCACAACGTTCAATACGAACCAGGCTGCAGAGTGTGTCATATTTACTTGTATTACATATTTACCCTCCTGCTGCAGCCTCTCCCTCTCCTTCAGACTTTCAGAAACGCCTGATTGGAATCAGCTTAAGGGTTTTCATTTTCCCTTTCCTTTGTTTGAAGTTTAAGCCCTGTGAAAATCCATTAGAAAAGAGACATTGTCGGGAAGTCCCCGATAGCATCAGCTGCCAGTTTATCTTCCATGTCAAGCAGTGGCTCCCATTACTCCCCAGGGGTTGCCAGCTTGGATTGTTCCCATAGTTTGGGTGGCTTTTGACCCACGAGAGTCCCGAGCAGGTCTTGGGGCTTCAATAAGCTATCTGTTATCAGCCTCCCAAATATTGGTGTACCTATCAGAGCCTGGCGCTGTGTCAAGGCTGTGGGCGTCCTTAAGATTCATCATTGATAGCTCACATGCTTTTTCCTCTTTAGTGAAAACAAGCACTTTTTGTTTAAGTTCACTAATGTTTGGCAAAGAAATATAGTAGCAATTATACACCCATCCTCCTCCCCTCCCCCCCCC
>JANIJG010014907.1:0-44878 GCA_024611175.1 Megaceryle torquata
CCAGCACTACACAACGAGCACCAGAACGGGCGACGTGACACGCCGGAACAGACCAAAGCTAAAAAGAGCCATGCCTTTCTACAAGGAATGAAAAAAACCCACCATTTCATTTCTGTCTGGGGGTTTTACTTAATATCCATTTGTTCACACAGTCCTGCTTGCAAAAAAATATTTGTTTGATATAAAGGACTTTGAATAATTTATGCAATATTTAATAATGCAGTAAACCAGGGAGAGTTCAGCAAGACAGGCATGGCACTCTACATTATTTGCCTTGCCCGCCTCGCTTTTCCAAATAAACCCCCACACTTAAAGACCATTAACACACACAAAAAAGAAATACTGTCTGATTTGGAAATTAAACAAAGCATCTGGTTCTAGTTCATAGGATAAAGCATCAGCTTTCCTAGTCATGTATCTTTAATAAAAATAAAATAAAACAAAGGCTTCAAGAGCAAAATCAAAATTAATGAAAAGGGATTTAGATCAGCATCCAGTCCATTCAAGTCCAGAAGCTACAGGAACTAAGTCAGAGTAGAGTATTAGCCTGATAAATGACTAATGCTTCTCCAGCATACTGCATGGCATATCTTGAAAGCCAATACATTTTAGAATACCAATAATTGCATCAAGACAAGCACAATGATTTTACAATATATTATAGGTCTTCTGACTTTTCATTCTTTAAACACTATAATATACATAACAACATATCAACTTCCAGGAAATTTTATTTTGTTTTCTGGCTTTTTAAAAACCATTTAACATACCTTTTACTCGTTCCTTAACTCCAAGTTTTTTTCCTGCTTTGATGTCTCCAAGCAAAACAGATATGGATCCAGCCAAAAAGAGAGGTTATTTTTCTTAGTGAGAAAAGCAGAAAGAACTCTGTATATACAGATAAATGTTCAGAATACTACATAATATTATAAAGATGTCTGTTTCTTTCTCCTATTTTCATATTTACTAAATATTTTTTGTGAGCCATATACCAAGGCCTGACTTTTATACAGTAGAGAGCTAAGTAGGGTTTAAGATCTCTGGATGTGAAAAGCCAAAACATTTGTATAGGTTTAGAACGTTTTTGTCTTCTACAAATTGTAACTAATTTCTCAGCCTGTTGAATTAACTCTACACAGTTCACAGACTATAGATTTTCTTCTGGGATTGAGCACTTTATTGTTCAAGAATAAAATGTGAATTATAGAAACTATCGTGATCTAACAGGTTTCCTAAATTTAATATAAATTGTTTGTTTTCCTTTAAGCAACTTGTTTAGTACAAATAAATCATTCATACAAAACATGGGCTACAGAATCTTTAAATTGTATTGTTCTGCAGTGTATAAAAGACAGAATAATATATATTTACTACACAAAATCACATCATTAAAGAATAGATATGTTAATACTACAACTTTCTTTTTATAAATACAACCTTAGAGCTACCAAAAAAAACCCCCAAACTTGGCTTTCACTATCGGCATTAGAATCCAAAGGACACCACTTTCACTTGTACTGCTCCTGCATCAAAAAAAAACCCCACAACAATCTTTAAGTTACCTCACCTGAGCTAATGACTGCCTCCCTATTTGGCAACACACTTGTTTGCCATGAGAATTCCCAATGTAAGTTATGTTTAATTGCAGAAGATAACATGCATTTTATGCCTAGATATCACTTCAAACCAGATTTTCTCATTTGCTGTGTAATGGATTAAGTAGCTTCCAAATATTCTTTTCCCTGACAGATTTATTGTTTTAATCAGTTTGGAAAGAGTTCATTTCTTCAGTAGCTTAAGTGTCCTCTTATGCCACACAATGACTCAGGGATGTCAACTTCAGGGAATTTAAAAATCTCACTTCTGTTAGAAGCAGGCTACTGTTGGTGCTTTTGTCGGTCTCCACTTAAGCTCTTTTACTTCTAGAATTTTTGTGTTCTCACTGAGCAATGTAACAAGTTCATAATGCCCATAACAAGAGGCTGTTAATAATAAGCTCCAGACTTTAACAAAGTGAGATCACCAGAGATTAATCATTGTGGTAATTAATCTATCAGTATTGTAGAAAGTACCAAAACAAAGGAAATGCTTTTTCAGTTATTGTGCTTAAAATTTTTATACAGTTCATGTTCATCAGCATAGCTATAAGCTGCTAAATTGTAAGGCAGATGAAATAACATACCAAGTTCAATTTGTGCAAAACAAACAAGTATGTGCAGCTGCTCAAGGATTTTGTTTGTACCTAAGAAAGCTTTATCATTACAGTTCATTCTGCTATTTACAGAGGAGATAAATCCCACTGGTTTTCAATTGAAAAGTCCAATCATTAGGCTAAATTTCAGTTTGTCTACCTAGCGCTGCCTTTGTCATTTTGCAGTCTGTATGTTTAAAAGCATAGAGGGTGTGCAAAGGAGAAAGTGAAGGGCAGGAGGGCAGAGACAGATTTTTTTCTGGCCTGAAAGATCATTTTGTGGGAAGACAAGCACATATATTGCCTTGTTTCATCCAGAATTGTAGCAGCCAGCTTGAATAGCAAGTTAAAGCCTGCAGATGGCCTCTTCCATTTTCAGCAAAAGGCAGGGGAGGAGGGAGATGCAGAGTGGGTAGCTGCTGAGGCATAGCTAATCTGAGAGGACAGTTCATGCTTATTATAGACCCATTGCTGATAATAAAATCTGAATCAAACTGCCGACTGGAATCCACTTGAGACTCTCCGCTTCTTTAATTTTTAAAGTTATGGAAGCACTTGACACTGAGGTGGATCAAATATCACTAGTTAGCGTGCAAATACTTACTTAAGCAATCCAGCATGCCCCAATCTGTGCAAAAATTTCAGGTGAGCACCATGAAACAACAACTAATTATGATGTTCCATTACCCCTTTTCTAACCATCACAATTGGCCCTAAGTGGTCACGGCTGATTTATTTCAATTAGTTTTCACAGGCTTAGAGTTATGACAAATTTATGTTTTGGCTGCAGGAAATTGGTAGCAATCACGAAACCACCAAAACATCAAAACAGAAGGGAGCGCCCCCGCTAACAAGGAGGCGGCTCAAATCCCTGGGCTGGGAGCTAGGCAGTGAGCCTGACAGAGGTTTGGGAGAAAACCACTCCATCTTCTCCTGGGCGTTTCCTGCACTTTTACATGAGACTGGGAAAAAAATTGTGTGTCCTCCAGATGGCACTAGAAAAAGACTGGGCTTGAGTGCTTTAGCAAAGAACAGTTCTTTGGATGCAGAATATTTATCTGTTTTGTTGCCTTTTGTCTCTACGGCAATTGCACATTAAAATTGCACATAAAAAGCAGCTGTCCACAATGCAGTTTATATTGACTATATTTAAAATGATTACATTAGGAAGTACATCTGAAAGCCATGAATTGACAGTTCAGCAAACAATTACCAATCATACCAGAAAAATAAGAAAAATTGGATTTCAGTCTACCCCAACATTTGAATGAATGTTCAGGTTCAGAAATGAGCAAATTTCTTTCAGAAATCAAAGACACTGAATTTGACTTCTTGCCTTTATAAATAACACCTTTGCTATAAAAAAGCATCACATTCACACTTTTTAATGTAAGCATTAATTTGAACATCCTATCAGGTAAATTCAAATGATGGAAATTTACCCATCTTTTATAAATAAAAATACCTTGCTTCTTCCCAGACTTCACTTAAATTCATGTCTTCAGGTTAGTAACTCTTTCCTTCCTTGGTTCTGCCTTTCTATAACATAGAGGGAAACAAAGTCCTATATAACTTAAAAAAAAAAATGCTGTGATATCAAATGCTAGTAAGCTAGAAAACCTACTATGATGCAGTGTCATGATATGATTATGTTGATTTTCTGCAGTCTATGCAAGTGTATGCACTATAAACAATGTCATAAATTAAACTACTGTATGGTAATTCTCATAGTAATACAATGAAATTACAGCTACGTAGAGTTTTTGCTATATTCAGAAGCAGTACAGGTAAAATCATGGTTTGAGTTTTATATATCGGGTACCTATTTAAAAAATATCCACATGCCTCAAATTACTTCACCAGCTAATTGTTACAATATATCTTAGAGAAAAATATCCATTCTCTTAAAACCTTGAATATCATTTTAGTAGTAGAGGTGGTCAAATATCTTTCAACAAAATAGGCTTCCATTTTGAAAACAACAGCTTTTCACACAGATGAAACAGTTTTCAGGAACACAACTCTCCTGGAGAGATTTTTCACTGAAGAAATAAAGCATATTTATTTCTTGCTATTTTTAAGATTAATACTTTCTTGAGGTATATTTGCATGTATAGGAACACTATGTAAAATAAAGGTTTATTTCTAAATTTAAAAGCATTCAAATCAGTCTTACACTAAAAAAAAAAGTTTCAGCAATTATTTTTTGTTTTAAAGAAAACCAATTCTTATTCCTTTCTACATCTATTTGTAGTAACCTCTTAATTAAAAGACTAAAATAGTATAGAAAAAGATTATATACACATAATGACAAAATATTTTTAGATGTAAAACCAAATCTCTAAAATAAAATGACTGTATGTCTTTCATTTTCTATAAAGAAATTGTTTCATTTTATCAGGCTTATTCAATATTTTTTAATTTTTTTTCTACTTCAATTGAAATATAACAGTAATAAACTTAACCTAAATTATATAAACTTCCAGTAACCCATGACTTGGACTGAGAAGGAAGTGGTAACTCTAAAAGCATGTGGACAGACTGATGTAATTTTAGGTACAATACCTAGGTATCAGTTCATTTCCAGTTAGGCCAAATGATAAACCTATTAGCTTCATGAAAAGGGAATACGGACCTTCACAAAAGTTATTTGCAACATTTCATTTGGGGGTTTGTTTAAACATTACATGAAAATATATTTTACTCTGGGAAATTATATTATCTAGGAGTTTTAGGAAACTGAAAGAACAATACTTAGGCTAGAACATTAGGTTGTTTCCTTTCCTCAGGATCTGAAGGAGTTGTCTGGTCCATCTCAGAACAATATGTTCCTCATACTAGCAGTCCATATTCACACTTCAAAGTTTCTCTTTGTTAATAAAAATTACAATCTAATTGTTTTGTAAGTTTTTGCTTTGTCTTCAACAAATTAAACTTATGACAAGAAGATATTTCTAATAAATACTTTCCTGTAACTTATCTCTCAATGAAGATATAGACATTCAGGAAAAGTTATATTATACTATCCAAATTGGAAGAGAAAAAAAAACCGTACAATTTTTAGGTGTTGTTGAAGTAAACAAAACAAACAAACAAACCCAACCACAACAACAACAAAACAAAAACAAACAAACAAACAACAAAAAGTAGTATTTTGTAAATTAAAACATCTCTCCATCTTTTATTTTAATCACCAGAACCCTAAAGAACTTACGTATCGAACGATATAAACTACTGTTACTGCTCAAGGAAGCCCAACAGCCTTCAGCAAAGAAAAGTCTAGCCCAGTCACTCAGAAATCCCCTGAGAAAGTGTATAGCCACAATATTTTTCCCCATTGTTCTTGATTCTTTTCTTTCTTATGGCCTGGCTCTTCAAACTTCGAGTAGTTTTAGTGTAAGATCTAAGAGAGTATTCATCTCTGACAGGTTTTCATTTATTTTTTGCTGTTATTTAAGTCTTCATCTTGGTTCACTCTCAAAAATTCCAGGCAATCCTCCTACATTTTTTCCTCCAGTTTTACTGTTCTTTTATGATCTCTTCCTCAGCTCAGGATTTACCAACAACAGGGAACAGCATAAACCAAGAGAGATTGGATTTTTCTGTTTTTATGGGCTGTTGGTCTTTGGTGAAAATTTTTAGTATGATCTGGTAAAGTTTCTACTAAAGAACTTCAGAGTCTGACAGAAACTGATCTACCTCTATGTTTGAAAAATCTGTGCTGGATGCATTCCTTACCCGATCTTTGTAATAAAATATTCTGATCCCTTTATGGCGCCCTTTTTTTTTTTTCTGTTTGTGTAGTCATTAACGAACCTTAGTAAGCACTTGATCCAATTTCCATATGACCCATTTGTCACCTGTTTCTAGAACTGCAGAAACAGGGGTCAGGGATATAGTATGCTTTAACAGGAATTCTCAAGCATCTTGGTCCCAACCATTCACAAAGTTACACCCAGGTTTTTTAATTCAATGCAGTCTTAGGAAAATACAAAAGTGGGAATAAATAGAGCAATACAGGGAGTTTTATTAAAACAATAGGTTTCTTTAGGCTGAGTTCTAAACTGACACCAAAGCTTTAATCAACCCTGAATTACATAACTTAACTTACCATAGAAGTTAAATTCAGCCATCCAATTAAGAGAAAGTATAAGTAAACATGGATTCATTTCTAAGACAAAAATAAACAAGGTATCTCAAGGAGGCCATCACTCAATAGGCTTCCAGACTCCATAAAAAATAAAATATTTTGCCAGGATTGTTTTAACTAAGCTTTGAGTTTCAACACCATTACCTGCAATCGACATGCTAGGTCTTGGGGACAATCTTAGGTTGATAGATAATTCATAAAATGACAGACTACAAACCCAAGAAGATAATCTCAATGAAATGGAACCTGTAGGATATTAGTTCAACATGAAATGCTGAAGTGTTCTTGTAGTTAGGTTTTGAGTTACAGAATTTGTTAAACACAAAGAACACATCCTGAAAAGACATTTCCTGTCACTGAGTAGATGAACAAACTGCTTGGTGTATTTTATATATTGATTTCAAGAGAACAGAAAGCATAAAGTCCAAAAGCACTTTAATCTATGTTTTGTTTTATGAAATACTTTTAAAAAAGAAAAGATAAATGTGAATTTTCAGAGAAGTGCAAGACATCCAAGATATTCCAAATACATACTCAGTATTCATTACAACTCAGGTAAGTTCTCAGATGGTCCTTTCAGAAGTTCTTGGTTCATCTTTACTACAGGAATTGACACCAGCAAATTATTCCCTGCAGAACTTCAACACTTATAGTACTTCCAAAAACTGTTTCCTCTCCAAGATCTGAGTAAAGACTAAAACATAATTTTTAGTTTTATTGCATCTTCAAAGTTTTGAGTTTCAACTGTCATTCTTAAATTTGACACTAGGTGGTCTTGGAAAGAGATTTGGGAGAAGTAAGGTGGGGTGAAGGATAAGGGGTAGGGAGAGAGATCAGCATCCTAGGGATCTTTTTCTTGGAGTAATAATTTTTAGTGTCCTTTGTTAGCAAAGCTAACATAATCACAGATATCACAGGGTGTCAGGGATTAGAAGGGACCTTGAAGATCTTCGAGTCCAACCCACCTTCCAGAGCAGGATAATACAATCTAGCACAGGTTACAAAGGAACTTGTCCAGGTCGGTTTTGAAAATCTCCAGAGAAGGAGACTCCACAACTTCTCTGGGGAGCCCATTCCAGTGCTCTGAGACACTTACAGTAGAGAAGTTCCTCTTCATGTTAAGTTGGAACCTCTTGTGCTCCAGCTTACATCCATTCCCCCTTGTCCTATCACAGGGCACAAGTGAGAAGAGGCTGTCCCTTTCCTCTTGACACTCAGCCCTCCTATATTTACGAACATTTATCAAATCCCCTCTCAGTCTTCTCTTCTCTAAATATATACTAATATAATATATACTAATAATATTACTGAAGAAACAGGAAAGCGTCACTTGTTCCTCAGGCTATGGAAATAATGCAAACTCCAATAAGTGTATCAGAAATAGTGTGGCCAGCAGGACAAGGGAAGTGATTGTCCCCATCTATTTGTCAGTGGTGAGGCTGCACCTTGAAGACTGTGTTCAGTTTTGGTCTTCTCACTACAAGAAAGACATTGAGGTGCTGGAGCATGTCCAAAGAATAGCAACAAAGATGGTGAAGGGTCTAGAGAACAAGACCCACAAGGACTGGCAGGGGGATCTGGTGTTGTTCAGCCTAGAGAAAAGGAGGAGGCTCAGGGGGAGACCTTATTGCTCTTTACAACTACCTGAAAGGAGGTTGTAGCCAGGTGGGGATCAGTCTTTTCTTCCAGGTAACAAACAGTAGTACAAGAGGAAATGGCCTCAAGTTGCATCAAGGAAGCTTTACGTTGGATATTAGGAAAAATTTCTTCAACAAAAGGGTTGTTAAGAATTGGAACATGCTGCCCAGGGAAGTGGTGGGTCACTATCCCTGGAGGTATTTAAAAGATTTGCTTCTTGGATACAATAGTTTAGTGGTAGACTCATCAATGTAAGGTTGGACTAAACGATCTTAAAGGTCTTTTCCAACCTAAACAATTCTGAGATTCTATATGTTACCATGTTGTTCTGACTAGCTGGTTCCTGCACCAGCAACAGTCTGAAATCAAAACAAAAGGCTAGGAATGATAAATTAGAATTACCTCTCTTAACTGTGGATTTTAACATATAAAAGTGATGTTAGTAAAAACAGTCAGGGCTTTGAGGGGCTCAACTGTCCTTGCCTGGCTTCCCCAGGGCTTCTCCTAACCCTGCCTATGGCCCAGGAGCAGCCAGGCTGGGCCCACATCCTGGCCTGACCACATCCCCTGGGAGGAGCCAAATACCCGGTGCTGGGACAGTCATTATTGTCCTCCTTCCCCTGTCACCCTGGCTGGGGTAGTGGGACAGAACCTGGCTGCCAGGCCCTACCCTGCTGCTGCAGGAAACCGCCATCACTCCCAGGCCCTGTGGAGGCCCTAGTCCCTGCAGTGTCCTGGCAGAAATTAACAGCCTGATACCTTCCTGCCTGTGTGATAATAGAAGCATTAAAGCAAATAATTCACCCAACCAGAGCAAAATGTTATTTAAGAGGTTTGAGGTCACCTAGAGATGAAGGAAGCAAATAAAAGGCTGACAGTCTTGTGCTGAAACAGAGTGGTCAGAAAGTTGTAATGTGGCCTAAAAGGGAGTTTTTACCACTTTTACTCTGATTTCCTATTTGATAATACTGTCTTCCAGCATTAATCATTCATTCTCCCTAGCCAGTGTAGCTATAATCTTTGTAAATATTTCAGAATTATACTTTATGCATGCTGCCTTTCTACACCGGGAGCATGACAATGAAAACACAAGAAAGGAGTCTGGCTTCTTCAGAGCAGACACATTGCTGGTATTCTACAAGCTAAACAGCTGGTTTCAAAAATTGTTCTGAATATAAAATTATTTTTTAATAGTAAATATTGTTATTTGGATGCATGTGTTGCTTATGACTGATGTTAATCCTTACTAAGAAAGCAGGAATTTAAATTCTGTACAGTTAAAGAGGCATGCAAAATACAGCTACAACTGTTTGTAGCCAAGCTCTTCACAGTGGTTCATGGTGGGAGGATGAGATACAACAGGCAGAAGTTGAAATAAAGCAGTTCCGACTGGATATAAAGAGAAACTTTTTTTCCCCTTGGGACCAGCGAGGCAGTAGAGCAGTTGCTCAGAGCAGTCACCAGCCTTGGAGGGTTTCAAGATGTGACTGGATCAAGCCCTGAGCATCCTGATCTGATCTCATGGCTGACCCTGGTCTGAGCAGGAGGTTGGAATTAAAGACTTGCTGAGCTTCCTTCCAACCCCAGTTATGCTATGGTCCTAATCAAGACAGTTACCATGATGACAGATTCCCCCTCACCTTTCTGTATGTATAACAAGCTAAGATGGAAATTAACTATTAGAAAATTAATAAGTAACTGCTCTACAGTAGAGTGTCGCTCATACAGCATTATATTGTTTTTCCTCTGGTAATTATACAAAACTCTACTATGGAAGAATTACTATAAGATAGCCTGTTAGTTGACTTCCAACTTCTTCAGATATTGCCTTGCATAGAAAAAATACCCAAGTAATTTCCTTAGAAAAGGGAAGGGACTAAAAATCTATCTTTCTCTACCCAACGGAGAAATTCAAAGAAATCTTTGAGGAATGATACCCCTCTTTTTCTCTTATTCTTACAGACTTAAAACACATGAGAGGAAATCATACAGTATACCTTTCAAAAAAAATATCTGGGGTGGAAAAGCTGTAATCTCCAGAAGTCCTTTCTTTCTCTTCTGCTTAGACTCTTCACAGACATTCCCAAAAGAGAAAGGAATTATGCTGTGCATGTTTGTTTTCATAGCTGCAGCAAGTTCATTGGTTTAGGATAATTATTGTATCCCTTGATACATGTCAAAGGCATGACAAAGCCAAGCACAGGTCTATTTCCTTCAGTGTCATTGGAACACTTAGAATCATAGAATCATTTAGGTTGGAAAATACCTTTAAGATCATCCAGTCCAACCATTATCCTTATACTGCTGAGTCCACCACTAAACCATGTCTCTAAGCATTAAATCTACAAGTCTTTTAAATTCCTCCAGGGATGGTGACTCAACCACTTCCCTGGACAGCCTGTTCCAGTGCTGAACAACGCTTTCAGTGAAGAATTTTTTCCTAATATCCAATCTAAACCTCCCCTGGTGTAACTTGAGCACTATTGCTTGTTACCTGGAGACTGACCCCTACCTTTCTCGGGCCTTCTTTCAGGTAGTTGTAGAGAGTGATAAGGTCTCTCCTCAGCCTTCTCCTCTCATTCAGGATGAACGACCCCAGTTCCCCCAGCTGTTCTCCTCACAGGACTTGCTCTCTAGACCCTTTGCTAGCTTGCAGCATTAGTGTCCCACAGCCACAGTTGAATTAATTCACTGAATCTGTTCCAATTTTTTTTTCTCAGAGAAACCTGCCATGTCTTCCTCTTACAGTTAGGTCTGATAAAGTAGCATAGAGCATGCAAAAAACCACAGACTTCAGAGGTGCTCAAAGCCACAGAAGAGCAGGAAAGCTCTAAGCAATGTCAAGAACATTAAAAAATTTAAAAAAATCATGATAGTCAGGAGCAGCCAAACAAAATAAATGATGATGACTCATCCCAGCACCAATAATTTGGAGCATATGCAGACTGTAATACCTTGGGAGCCTAGAAGCACATTGTTTTCAGAAACATCCCTGGAGTTCCTACAGGAATAAAGAGTTGAGGGACAGGCATGTGCTGCAAAGATGTACTAGACTTTAATCAGAAAACTGTTGAAGAAGACTCTGGGGAAGTCTGTATAATTCTGTATGGTAACAATCTGTACTTACTTTCAGTAATAAGAAAAAATGAAAGCTATGCAAGACAGGATTTATTCTACAAACCATGAGCTCATGTTGATTGCTAAGCCTGACCACAGCCACCAGAGATAGAGCTGTAGAATTTTCAAAACATATGATCTTGTTTAGCTGCAAATTAAGAGTATCAATGTTCTTAATCAATACCTAGGTGAAATTTCATGGCCTAAGTTACATCAGAAAACCAAGTTGAGCCACAATATTACCTTTATGCCCTACAAAAATCCAGATATATTTCATTGTTATTGATCAATAGCATTAATTTTATCACAGTGACTTTAAGATTTGCTTGCTTTTGCTAAAAGATGTGGCATAGTTTGAGGCCAATAATCATGTGATACAGTACATGAGCCTTCAAATAAAACACAATGTAAGCCTGTCCTTGATTGGAAAAAATTGTCATCAAGTAAACTAAGTGCCCTAAAATAATTGTGTGGTATGAGCCCAGGCACACCAGTGAGTATTCAAAACTGATTCTCTCTCTGATCAAATTACGGAGCTTTTCAATAATGATTTTATGACTTCCATTACATTAAATGCCACCATGCCTTTATCAACAAGAAAAATGGTACTGCAGTGCCAAGTGTTAAAGCTCCACATACAAAATTTATCAGCCACCACTTTTGAATTAAAAGTGCACTACTAGTGCACTTTATGCTTTTCTAAATACAGAAATAAATAGAGGCTACTGATTTATAAGTAGATAATGAAAAGGTTGACTTTAGGACTTCCTGGCTCACATCCCTGAGGGTACAGTATGGCACAGGGCAGATCCTAACATGTAGCATCCTCTCAGGGTTAATTCCCTGAGGCTAAAAACACCAATTACCTAACATAATACCTTGATACACATGGCAGATACATTTTTAAGTAGCCTGAGCCAAATCCTTGGCCGTATCTTTGTTGATGGATGTGGCCTGAGCAGGAACAAACATCTCAACGCCCAGTATTGCTTATAGGCAATACAACAGTTTTAACCACCACCCATGAATTTATCGAAAGCCTAGAACTAAATGAAGGCTAGTACACTCAGCTCTAGGTCAATCCTGCTCTTAAAATGAGATATACATATGTCTGAATATTTTAACCAAACCACTACATCCATTTAAGCATCTGTAAAACAGGAGTAATGGTAATGATCTGCTTGCAAGATAAGCAATGACCACAGAACATTTCAACATCCTTTTGAGACTGCTTTACTACAAGATGATATAATTTCTATTGCTAGCCTCATATATTTGAGGCTTTCTAAAAATTACATACAATTCTGACAAATGAAAAAAGCAGACTAAAAAAAACAGCCAAAGGACAAAAGCAGAGTTCTGAAAGCACTTACAGGAAAGGAGTTGAACAACCTAGATTTTTGGCTGCAAAGACTCTTTGACATTGAGCCTAAAAGTGAAAATTGTCAGTATTGCCCCTATTGGCAAAATGAGTTTAGGATTTAATCTCAGAGAACATTGACAAAACTCCTCAAGATGGCAAAAAGGAATTTAAGTAGTTGATTTTGGAAGTACAACTACTAGCAGCAAACTTTCCTTTTTTTCCAAGCAGATTTTGACAGTGTGAAGAGGGCATCCAGAATTATGACAACTTTAACTACGATGAACAGATACTTGACTAGAATCCAAAAACAGTGCTTAAGGAGGTGTGGGCTACAATTTTGGCATCTTTCATTTAAGGGATCTAAACTTCATGTAAAGATATTTGAGATTTTATGCTGTCCTGAAATATTCTCAAGTAGACCAACATAAATAATTGATTTTTTCCAGTGACAAGCCAAAGTGAAAAGCAAACCCAAATTCTCTCAAAATTAAATATTTACTTGATCCGAAACAAATTTACAAAAAAAAAAGTTTAAGCCTCTAGTTTCAGCCCATTTCAAAAACAACATTCTAAACAACAACAACAACAATAAATAAATCAATAAATAGAAAATTCCAATGTTTTGTTTGCAAAGATAACTGTGCTGTTTTAAAACTATTTCCTGAATTAGGAAGTAAATAAAAATTCTGGTCTGTCTTTCCCCTCAGCAAATAAACTACACTACAGAAAGTAAACAGACAAGGTCCTTGGGAGTATCTGTGTCTGCACTGAAGCTGAAACATATTATGTTCATCTACAACTTACCACTTGAACCATCACTGGCTGGTTAAAATTTCACCCTATGTGTTCTTTCCTTGTTATTATTCCAACCAAAGGAATTTTAATGGACAGATGAACATCTGCCAGCTTGAGATCTTAACATCTGTTTTTTCACGAAGACAGACTAATAGGGAGAGCTCAGCCAACATTTTGCCAAAGCAGGATTTTTCATCTCCGACAAACACACACCCACCAGATTTCTGGGGACACTGGGGGAGAGGCACCTGGAGAAGCTTTAATCTTTTATTTTTTCTTCTTCCTTTCTCTAATGCCCCATTCCAGAAAAGCAGCAGCCAGAAAACCCATCTTCTACATTATTTGATTCCTATTTCAGCTTAATAGAACTAAGCGCCATCTGATTGTTTGTACATGATAGTTTTTATATGTAACTATAACTAAGAAGAGCCCCTATTCCAGGCCAGTGGTACTGCTTTGGGCATGGGCAGGCAGTGACAATGCCACTTCGGTCTGCCCTGAAACACTCCTTTAGGCTGGGCACCTTGAATCGCACAACTATTTTTTTTCATCATAAGGACAAAACACTACGCAATCTTGTCCTCTTCGGTTATACAGAAAAAAATATTTTCCTTTTCTACCCCAACTCTTAAATCCCTCTGATGAAATACAGCTGAGACAGCTGTGTTCTCAATGCCACCTTGCAGAGGTGGCTGGATGACTGGGGACATGAGGCCTGACATAGGATGCAGACTAATTTGAGAGCATGGACTCCCATTTGGCCAAAAATAGATGCAACCAGATTTGAAATATAACCAAGAAAATAAATCGTAGTAGCATCTCTCGACATCCATTAGGACTTTTTTAACTCCTAAGTAAAAGACAGATGATAACTTGAATCTCAGGGATATTTAATGCCAAGAGGAATGGAAATAAAATTGTTTTTGTCATGTGTTTTACTGGTTATCAAGTTAAAGATGCTTCTTACAGGTATTGTAAGGAATTGATTCATGTCTTCAAAGTGCTGCGGAGATGGTACAGGCACCTGTTTTTGAGAGAGAATGTTCAATGCCTTATTCTTACAAGTTACCTTATATCTTAGGGTGTAAAAATGCTTTAGCTTATTACACCTCTGCCAAGAAAACTTACTTCAGATTTGAATATAAAATTGAGGAATAAAGCAGTGAAATTACTTGAGCAAAGGCATACATAGTAAGTCAGTAGAAGAGTTTGGAGTCGTAGTTTCCAGGTGTCCCATGAAAAATCCTTCTCTCATAAACCAATTTATTTTTTTCAAGAAAAACAGATAACAGTAGCACATTTTCCTTTATCAACAGAAGCAAATATATTTTATACATGCTGCTTAAACATTCACAGCATCAGTTGTACTGTAATACCATATTTCTTGTTTATTAAGGCATAGAAGCATATATAGTAATGAAAGGCATCAAATCATTATTGAAAATCTACATCATTTGACCACAAAGAGAAAAATATTCGTAACTGCCCTAAAAACTCAGCTTATTATTTGGCAGTCTTGAAATTTTTACACTGGAACCTTGATACCAACCACACTGTTACCAGAAAATTTTTAAGTCACATCAAGAATGCTTAACAAATGCCTAGAAAGGGCTCCAAGATGGAGAGTTCCTCATCGTGAGTATAATACTTCATGTTAATTTATGCAAGCTATTTATTTGAAGGGATGAGAAATGACACCGAAATATCTTTTCATTATGGTTTTGTGCACTTTCTGCTTCTATGGCCTAAGACTTTCCTACTTAAAAAAGGTTACCTCACAACTGTAACCAAAGGAGCTAGCACTTAATGATAAATGTTCAGAATTTCAGCTTCTACAGAGTTTTAAGAGACAGGAACTGACCACTCCAGAGACATTTTAAATTTTCCTTCCCTTTGTAAAACATGGCCTATCCCTTTCTACCTTCAAATCCATCAGAAGCAGCAGTTGCCTTTCTTGGAGGCAAGATATGAACCATCATCAGAAACTAATATTAAAGCTAACACTAAATCACTAAGCACAAAGAGCCTGTCTTACTTTGGTACAATACACTGATTGCACAATGAACAAGAAGCACAAAGGCTGTCTATTCCAGCACTGCTTACAGAATAGGAGCAAGACAAAGCACGGGTGTATGTTTTTGCCTGACAGCTGGAGACAAAAAGTGAAAGAGAAAGCTACTAATGAGCTAAAGATGTCTTCAAAAGAACTGAACATGTACCAATTCCAGACATGTATTGTGCTTAAAACACATCATTGAAAAGCATACAAACTTTATAGTTTTCTCACTCTTGAGAACTGAGAACTGTAGTAAAACAGGGTTCTGTACATTAGCTACCTGTAGGCTGATATAAATAGTGATTTGGCATATACAGTCAAAACCCAATAGAAAATGCAGCATTTATAAAATCTAGAGATCACTAGGGCAGAAATAAGTTGCTAATTTAGAAGATAATTAACTATCAGAGATAGAGCATAGCAACAAAAATATTCCTGGAAAATACAGCCACCAGTTTTTGACATGAAGATATTTGCAAATGAGAAAATATTCTGCAGGCATTTAATCAAAGACCTAAGCGAACTGATAGGCTTCTAATTCATATTGATTATGAAGAGTAAAAGTGAATTTCCTAAAATATGTATTTCTTTCTTAGCTGTATTAACTTTGAATTCTGCTTGACCCCAAAGTATTTCAAGACTCTTGCCCTTAGCTCTTGTTTTAAGGATAGCATATGAGATTGTGTCATTCCCAGGTAGTTTAGTTAGTTGAAATGATAAGGACAGATTACTTGAATTTAAAAACAAACAAATAAAAAACCCACCCCAACCACTACCAACACAGAAACTCCACAGCCACTTACCGAAAAAAATAGAAAAGCTCTGCACCATATTAAAAAAAAAAATGAAACGAAACAACAACAAAAAACACCACACAAAGGAAACACACACACTGTTCAGAAATAAAATGGTACATTACATGGGAAGAGAAGCAGTAAGAAAAGCTTTTTGTTGTTAATAAGAGTGGAACTTTTACTAGAATTTTTAGAGTAAGAGAGGAAGCTTCCCAGGTACTTAGAAACCACAGTGAACACTTTTGATGGGTTATCAACAGATGGTGAAGTCTGCACAGTACTTCAATACTCTTGTCAGGTCCCTCCTGAGGTTGAAGTGCATTGGCAAGTCAACACATTATAGAAAGATCTGCTGTAATTCAGACCTGGAAGAGCTAATACAGTATGTCCCTATACAATATGTCTCAATCAGCTACTTGATTTATTTGACAAACTAGGAAAGAATACACCCCAGATATTTTCTGCTCTACAGGAGTTCAGGTACACAACTTAACTCTAATGTATAAGATAGGCCTTTATAACAAATACTTTTTTTTTGGCAGATAAAAAGGAAAAAAAAAAACAACAAAAAAACCAAACAAACAAAAAAACCCAAACAAACAAAAAAAAACACACCCACAAAAAACCCCAACAAAAACAAAAACAAAAAAAACCCAAACCACAACCAACCAACCAAAAAAACCCCCCAAAACCAAAAACAAACAAAAAACCACACACACACCAAGACTACAAAATGCCAAAACCTATTTAACAAACAAACAAAAGTAAATCCTTATTTTTACATTTTCATTTTCAAGTTACAGCAGGCAGGTAGATCTCTCCTTCAATGGAGAGATCTGGGGTTTGCTGCTGACTGTCCCTCATCCGTTGAAGGTCCAAAGAGCCATGCCAGCTTTTACCCATTTCACTTCACATAAGATACCTATCTCTTCTCACAACATACATGTGTGCATCTATCTTATAAACACACATATGCATCATGTTCATATATTAGGCCTTAATTTAAATTTCTGTTTCCGTGGAAACAGCAGCAAGTTGCTATGTGTCAAAGTCCTGTTAACTTGTTCTTGAGCATCAAATGGATGATCATCTGCTGGAAAGACACATTAATGAGTGACAACTGGAATGCAAATACTTTTCTTAACTCTGGGATTTAATATTACATCTTTCAAGAAACATCTATTGAAAAATTCAATTGAATTGCTGGATTGAAGTAAAATTCATACAAGTACACTTATTGAGGAACAACAGTCTTGAAGACAAGTCAAGAACTACTTATCAAAAAGTACTTTGTGCAGATCTACAATGGAGAACAGGTATGTCTGGTAAGAAGAATCTAAGGACTACACCTTCCAAGCAAGAACTGTTGCACTGGTTGTGTTTAGTACACATGTAGGATTGCTGGCAGAATCAGAACTTAGAGCAAAGCAGGTCTCAACCAAACGTATAAACCAAAAAATCCTTTGATAAATACTTGAACACTTTCCAACATCAAAAGGGCCTTCACACATCTGTTTTTCTCAGTAGGGACCAAACAAACACACACTGAAATACTTTGTGAAATTCCTGGAATGAGTCAACAATTATAAATAGTGCAGAGAAATGAAGGTATTTTCTAACGGTTAAACTTAAAAAATGGAGTGACAATATATCCATACTGAATGTTTCATCTTTCAAACATTTCTCTTATGCCTTCACTAGTATCACCAATCATCTGAAGACCAAGCATATATATTATGAGGAAAACAGTGGGAATACTTGGGATTTATAAAAGTCTCCCAAGGTCCACGCATTCTTTTTTGCAAGAGCATTACAATGCTTATACACTTTGTAATTGAACATTCAAAGTTTTAGTTTGCTTGATCGAACTGTAGCCTCGACCATTGTCCAAAGGCAACATTTGGAAGAAAGAGCACACCTAGCATGTTCACTGAACTTATTAGCATACAGAAAATAATTTTTAAAACAGGAAAAGAGTTGATAAGTGAAAAAAATATTTATGTCAAAACCAAGCAATTAATGCGGATAGAGAATATCAGACTTAGAAAAAACCACATACTTAAAAAAAAATATTCTATTACCTTATTGCACATTTCTGCTAGATACCAAGTTTTAAAATAATAAAATCATTACCCAGGAAGCACGTCTGGCAGCCCTTAACCAAAACTGTGTATATATGAACTGCAGACTTTGAATATTTGCACACTTTTTGTGGGTATGAAAGGGTGATATGTGGGCTTTGATCTTTTAATAACTCTTCTTAAGAGGGTTTAACTGTATGAATTAATCAGTGGTCTTCTGAAATGCATTAATTAATTCTTCTTTGGAAATTATTATTATATAACCATATTACATAAGCTAGGGCATCTAAACTTCATATTTGTCTGTTAACTTGTGTGAAAAATCAAGAGACCTTCTCTGCATTACAAGGAACAGAAATTGCTGCACAATATGATTGGACACTTAACAAGTGGAACATTCAAATCGCATTACTGTAAAAGTAACAATTTAGGGGGACGGCCTAAAAATTGATTGGGAATAATTAAAGGAATCTGAAATATGACTTTTTTTCTTTTTTTTTTTTCCTTTTTTTTTTTTTCCTCCTTTGAACTAAGTGCATTAGCATGATATCCTTTGTATTTTTCAGACAGTATTAATTTTCAGGACTGTGAGGGGGAAGGCCTGGAGGGCAAACTTGAAAAAGATTAGTCTAATTCAAGTCCTATGTACAGAAGAGAGAGTTTTATCTGTCAATTTGAAAGAGAACTTTAAAGACGCTGTGATATGGAGCGGAATTATCACCACTATTAATTGCACAGGCATATTAAAAAGACCCTGGAAAGTGACCTCCTCTAATACAGAGAATGCATGTAGAAAAATATGTCTTAATCTTCTTTTCTGCGCTGAGATAAATGTCAAGTGTATCTATCACCTCAATTAACCATAGGAAAAAAGCTGTCAAAATCTAATTCTTTTTTTGACAAGGCGTTTATTCTGAAACCAGCAGAGGGAGAAACAGGCACTTGTATTAGAAAGAGATGAGTGTCAAAGGGTTCTGAAACACATGGTGAGTTTTCCATGTGCGAAATGCTGATTAGAACCATGGTAAATCAGTGCTAGTGTGTTCTGGGTTTGTTGCCTGAGCTACAGTAAAACTGAGGGCTTTGTGGCATGGTTTACTTCAGCATTGAGGTTACTTTAACAAAAGAATGTTTTTCAGCTACAGTGCCATGCAAAATGTGAAAGAACTGCTGAAATGAAAGAACCATAACTTCAGGAACATTAAAGACTATTTTACAGAATATTGTAAAACATATTTATTGTGATAGTTTATTTAATCTTTGATTTCTTTCCTTTAAATAGAATTGAAACCTTTTTGTTCCTTTCCCTGTTACATCAATGAGATCTCATCAGGGTATTAGGAGGAATTCACCTTTCATGAGCTTGATTCACTCCCACACAGAGGTTTTCCTACGTTACCCTTATTTTTTTTTCAGAAGAGCAATAAAATACAAAGCAGAAAAGCACTATTTACACATATCTTGTTCATAATTGAGCTTTGAAAGCAAAAGGACTGACCTATTAATGAAAGTTTCATATTAAGGGCAGCTTGAAAGATTTCTGCCACCAAATTGATACAACTGAACTTTGCTTCAGCTAGAAACCATGGGGAAGAGGAAAACTGCCTGTCTAAAGAAATGCATTTATAGGAAAAGCAATTTGGGACCATGAGATTACCTTAAGAATCATCCAGATTGGTTTTTTCATTTCCAAAATCTGATGCGTGTCTATGTACATGCGTATGCATTCATGCAGGTTTGAGACTTCTGTCCAAAAAAAAAAAGTTTTCAATTTTTTTTTTTTAATGAAAATGGAGCTTTAAAAATTTTAATTTTAAGGGGGGGGGGGGGGGGAATGTCTGTAGGAATTGAGATTGAAATGCAGTAGAAGTCTAGGATTTTTCTCCTCCAGAGCTAAATAATTTCATATCTCTCAAGATAAGATGAGGCTCAGAGCAGTACTATAATGGTCTGTACTGCCATCCTTTTTTTCAGAAAGAAATTATGCCAAGAAAAGCTGTATACATACACTGGAAATATACATGACCTACTGTGTTTGCTGGAAGATAGAGGTGCATTCAAGGATTAAAACAATTGCATCTCACAAAAAGGACAGGCTTCCCTAGGGAAAGCTCTAGGATTGCTTGTTAGCTGTAGCACAACTGAAAAACAACAGATCAGTCCTCCACTTGTTTACATTGTCATATGCTGTTGAATTCAGTGGCACTCTGTCATATCATATCACAACTGACTCCCTGTTTCCATAAGAGTAATGCAAATAACAGATCCTAAAATGTTAATACTATAAACAGGAGTCCTCAGGAAGGTGCCTGGTCCTCTATATTTTTTTGCTGCTGTTCTAAAGATTACTCCAAATTAAATCTGGCTAAGCAGGAACCATATCAGATATGTTCCTCTTCCAGGATTTGTGTTAATATGAGCAATAGGTAAGGTATGCAGTCTTGCTAGCCACAATGAAAGCATGCATACATCTGTTAATATTCAGAACAAGAAAATAAAATGTATTTCAGTATTTCTGAAAATATACATTATGTAACTTAACTAATTTCCAAAAAGTAAAACAAAGCAAAAAACTATTGGGCAAATATTAATTATGGCAGGGAGAATTCAGGCGACACATAGTCTTTGAGAACTGAGAAATTTTCTGTTTGCTCTTTTTTAAACAAATCCAAAGGAATTCTGATAGAAAAGTCTTGGTATTCTGGGTAAATTACATGAATAAAGTACAAGGCAATCATGCATGTATAAAAAGGTGATTAACATCGCATAATCATTCAGCACAACTTTCTTTCTCATTTCATGAGCTACAAGCATCCAGTTACAACTGGTAACAGCAGCAAAAGGATTCACTTTCCTATTTCCCACATACTGTATCAGTTCTGCCAAGATGGGGGGGAGGGGGGGGGAGACAAACCAAAGTTTTTTTAATTCCAAGAAATAAAAGTGCTACCCAATGAAGCTTTACTCCAATAATGGTAACCGACTATAAATTAGACCTAAAATATCTGTTCTTTCATTCTCTCAGCTACCAGGCAAAATGGGTACATGGTCTTCCCAACTAGAAATCCAGACCTGTCAGCTATACTTGTGGGCTTCTAGCCATTGCCAAAGCAGGATTCCCAGCTTAAGCTCCAGCCCTCTGGTACTGCCTTCACATGCCTTGGGAAGCCTGACTTAAGGCTCTCTAGGACACAGCAAATGTACAAAGTGCCCATTGAGCCTCAACAGTAGTTTACATGTATGTTTTTAAGCTTGTAGCAAAGGCGAGATAGTTCAGATTTGCTCAGTCCTGCTTTTGATTGCAGACTAAACTTACTATGAAGGCATTGGTATATCTTGTGAGGTCAGAACACTCACCGAGTTACTTTGGCTTACCTAATGCACATTTTCTGGCTTAACACATTTGTGTGAGTATCAGATAGGAAAGGGCATCCCTGGTCCTTGAAGGACAGCAGAAAGTGAAGGATGTATTTTAGTGTTTTTAAACGGGAAGCATTCAGATATTTATCAGGAACTTACAGGACACAGCTAGCAGTGATACAGCACAGAATTCTGCCATGAAAGAAGAGGAATGAAAGATACAGCAGTCCATTCCCACCAGGAACTCAGCACTAGCATATGTCAAAGTCCTCCACACTCAACAGGCCATGTGTGGCTTTGCAATACACACAATAATACAGAAACAAGGCTGGTACGCACAGAGGGTAGAGAGGGTTGCCTTATGGATCCAAGGAGGTAGCTGGTATTTTGGTAGTTTATTCTGGACTAATATCAAGAACTTCAGCTGTTGCTGCTCTTTGCAGGTGCTGAGAAATCATCAAAATATAGCTCAAGTCAGAAGAAAACATCACTTTGAACCAGACAGCATCCTGATCCTGTTTGGTTCCCAGTGCCTTTTTTTTTTTCCACCCTTTTCATTCCCCCTTTCCTGGATTTATGCTTGTGCTTAAGAAGAGTCTTATTAAAGAAGTTTCCATCCTCAAACCAAGGCACACACCTCCATTCACTGTTCACAATATCAGAGATCGTCACGTAGCAGCTCTACTGATGCTGGCACTTGTCTTACAGGTAGCAAGGGAGACGGTGAACAGTTAAGTCACTGTTCCTGTGTCCCTGTCTGAGCTACAGTACTTATCTGGAAGGCAACCAAGCAGCTTGTCTTCAGGTTTAGTTTCTCACCCACTTCATCACACAGTTTTACTCAAGTTGAGTAACATAGGCTTTAGCTACCTACCTACTGGCAGCCTCTGACCGGGACAGAGTGAAACCTGTGTATTCCGCCTATCTTGAGGCTCCAGATCCATTAGCAGTATTTAACTCACATCCACTATAATATTAATAAAAAAAAAAATTATATGAATGTTTACTTAGAAGTTACACTTTCTGTTACTACATAAAAGCTGAAGTGTTGTGCTTGATAAAAACCAACAAAACTGTGTGAATAGTTGTACCATAATAACAGATTGGCTCATTCCAACTTATTTTGAGCTTTTTAAACATAGTTTCATAAAGCTCATATGTATGAAGATCCTGAAGATTTCCTTGTTAAAAAAAAAGTCAGTTTTTAAATAGGATTTCATGAGGTAATGGTGTTTGCACCTCTCTCATCCTTCCTCCATCCTGGAAAAGAGATACGATCTCAGATTTTAAGAACAACATTCATATGACTTAATGAGTTCAGGGAGCTGGAATGGATATGAAGGCGCTCTAAGGGCATTCTTTGTGGAAGAGATTATAAAAAAAGTAGAGCATTTGCTTTATTGCTACCATAAACACACGACCAAAGCACTTGGCTACTTTGTACAATTAAAAATGAAGAGAACAAGGTACCCTAACTGCGAGGGACAGTCAGTTCCACTGTGTTCATTTCTGTAACCTGGCTTGCATTCTGCCATACAAAATACTCTGATGACACTTCATTGTGGAAGAGCTTGAATGCTACAATGAACAATTCTCATTTCGTGAAAGATAGTTGATCTGCCATCAGCACACTCCTGTCATGTCTATGATTGATATAATACAGAAATAAAAATGAAAAAAAAAATGTAACTGGACATTTCAATTTAAATACCTCTAGGCAGGTTCTGTTTAGAACTAGTAAACATTAGACAATGATTTTTTTTGGCTTGAGACAAAAATAAAACAAAAAACTCCATCTGAAATATGCAATACTTTCTTCCCCCATTTATGTTTTTGTTGAACTGGAAGATTTAAGAGGGTGACAGAGATACAATCAAGACTAGCAAACTAATAAAAATCTTAGAGTGAACAGGAAAGCATGAAGATTTGTATAAATATTTGCAGGAACTGAAAAGAGCAGATGCACAATCAAATAATCCAGAGGATGCATGCATGCTTGCTTTGGAAATAAAACATTTCTGTCCCAGTATATTAAAAAAAATAATAATCAGACAAAGAGAATGCTTTCATCAGCTGGACAATTCCACAATTATTCAACAGTCTGGATTTGTTAAAAAAAATATTTAAAAAACCCCAAACAAACAAAAAAAAACCCAAAACAAAACACCACAATTAGGGAAAATATCTTTACAGAAAGAAGCTGCAAAGCATATCGTTGTCAATGTATACTGAAGGTCAATGTTTATAAATAGGTGATTCAGCTTGCATTAATAACTACTTGTAATACAATTTTTAAAACAATATTGACCCCAAAACCCAGGGAGGAAATAAATAAATAAATAAATAAAAATCAGGTGACATGCTACTGGTGTGATTTCAAATGTCTATACAAACATCAGGTACTGTACCCTGAAAGGCTGGGCCCCTGTCTAAAGGAAACATGCCCAATTCATGTGTCTGCATCATTGCTGTTTGCCTGTAATATGGTTTTGCATAGCCATGCCAGTTCCTACTGAGTGTGAGAAGACTCGCAGAGTGTGAAATCTTGCAAACTAAATGAGCCATAGGAACAGTTTGCACAAATTTCCTATGATCAGCGTGGTAACCTAGTCACCTAGTATGTTATTTCCATTATTAATAATAGCAATTATTCAGGCAAATAAATGACAGAATAAAACCCTAGGTCTCAATGTTTGAGCAGTGTTGAGTCTGAAAAAGGATTATTATGTTTTTCCACGCACAAAGAGCAACTGTATGCTAATGTGCCCCCTTCCTTCACTAAGCTGCAGGGAAAGAGGCTTGTCAGGCTCTCGGACAGCTCACGCTAATGCAAGCACGCTCTCTCAAGCAGGCAGGCTACAGAAAATGAGCTACAGTATATTGAGTGTAATAGAAATTTGATGGCAGTTGGAAGAGAGTCACTTGTCAGTCAGGGGAAGCTTCCAGGTTGGTACACAGCACTGAGAAAAAGGATTTAGTGGGGGCTTTCTGCCTCTCATCACTGTCCGAGGAGGGCCCAGCCGAGGTTCCCAGCATGAGGAATCTTGGAGTTACTTCCCTGCCTTTCCCCAAAAGCACCAGCACAACCAGGAAGTTTTATTTTATATTCTCTTTGCCCATGACCCCAGGGAATTTGTGCTCTGCCATCTGCAGCTTTGTTGTGCTGTAAGGGAAAACAGCACAATATTCCTCTCTGAGTAGTGCCCACAAAGAAAACCGCACAACAGACAGTCATCAAAATGCACAGCAAAACAAAATAAAAGAATCTACCTAGATGAAGACAGGAAAATAAAAAAGAAGTTAATAAAAGTGTCCTATGTCTGAAGAAACTGATGAGAAATGAGAAATTGCATTTTCACAACTGAGTTGACCTATCCCTTGCCAAACATGTCGAAACAGGTTTTATTTCTACTTCAAACAGACTCCTGTGTGCAGTTAATGAGCACAAGTTGCTTGTGAGGTTTTGCTTTTGGACTCTGGTTTTTGGAGGGGTTGGGATTTTTTTGGTGTTTGGGGTTTTGAGGGGTTCTTTGTTGTTTTATTGGGGTTCTTTTTAAGAGTTGTAGTTTGTTTGTTTTTTAATTAAACTAAACATGATGTGCTGTCACAATTTTTCTGATAAATTTAGGAAGGAAAGAAAAGCATCACCCAAGCTAGCATTTAAACATTTGTCTGCCCAAATATAGACATTCATTTGGCTAAGTGAAGATGTCCTGTTTGCAATCGCAATCATATATGATGGTGAGAGAAGTGGAAAGCGTAGGACAGAGACCCTTTGGCAATCCATCACCATCTGCTCAAATTTCATCACAATAAAATCTGTGCAACTGAACCTTGATGAGACATGATGAGAAAACTTTCAAAATCTTTAGAACTAAGATAGAGAACACTGATTAAAATTCACTATGAGTCCTAGTATCTTCATTTTCAACCCACTAGTAAGAAAGTGAGTTTTGCAGAAATGCTTGACACAAAACCTTTTAACCTTCTACAGATCAAGCGTGAGAAAAATAGTGGGTTTACCCCTGAAGCTGAGAACAGAAGTAGTTATATACCAGGTAAGTGTTATATACCAGGTAAGTGCCACAGCACTATTTCACATGAGATTTATCAAGACAGATTCAAGATTTATTTCTCTTGAGATGAATGTATAATAGTAAAAAGAAAGTAAGCAGCACTAAAACAATCATTATTTTTGGTTCTTAGCTTGCCCAGGAACAACATCCCTTTGGCACTAATATATCCCTTCCATGCTTAAATATGGATGTACTATTGCAAACACACCACAGACTAATGATTTGTGGGGAGTCCTTGTGAATTATGCCACGTACAACAGAGTTCCTCTTTCTTCCACTCTTAATACCTCCCTCTAATGCCTGCTCTATTAGGTTTCCCTGTCAATATCCTAAGAAAGTATGATGCATAAATTGAAGGTGATCTTAGTGATGACATCAATATCTTTAATGTAATGAATACAAGCAGTAAAGTACTCTAAGATTAATAATCTTCTGGAAGTTTCTGTCCTTTTATCAAACTTTCTTCTCCCTTTTTATATGCGTAGGGTTTTTTTTCTGATTAATGCAGGATTCAGCTGAGACAATGGGGCAGGATTAGGGTTACAGGACTGGTACAAAGGGCCTGGCCCAGGAAGACCCAACTAGTGAAATGACACACACAAATAGATCTGAGGGAAAAAAAAAAATACAGCATGGTTCAGCCTGGTGATACATCCCCCTGCTCCCAGCTCTCATTGCATCCAAGTCAGCTCCTGGAGAAATATCCCCACATACCTGTGGCAAGGGGCTGGAGCACACAGGCCAGGAGTCAGAGCCACACTGCAGAGACCATGAACCCAAAACAGCCTCAAAGTCACTCACAGACAAGAGAGCTATGACATAAAGCCCTTTGCTGGGTCACTCAGTTTTATAGCGCTCAAGTATGGCTTCATTACATGCTCTAAATAGAGCTCTAATACTGAGATGTTGTCTTGATCCATCTTTTATATCTGGAGATAATCATCAATTGCTTTTACCAGCTTTGCGAACTAGCCTGAACAAAAAGAAAGAACATTAGAAGGATCAAAGATCAGAAAGACCCTTCAGCTGTGGTGAAAGAAAGACAAATAACAAGCTCCTGAACATTTCTGAAACAAGCTCAAGTTTTCCTACATTTTTAAAATAATAACAACACAGTAAGACATAATTCAAAAGGGGTAAAAATCATATTTTAACAGAAGTTTTTAAATCAAGACTGCAAGACTGAACTTTGTCCCTGAAAGAGGTGCTATGTTTCAGTCACCACTGGGCCTGGTGAAAAAAGTTATTAAATCCAACTGTATTTCAGGTAAAGATGGATCAGAATAATTGAAAATGATCCTTTCCTGCTTTCATATCTATGACTCCAAAATCGAGGAGCTTTTATTTATTTCACTTGGAATCAATGTATCAGGAAACAATTAGCCTTTTCAAAGTGGAAAAAAAGGCTATATCATGCTCACTTATTTTTAATACCATTTTTAATGCCTCTTATCACACACAACAGGGAGTACTGAGGATCAAGGGAGACAGATCACAGCTCACAAGGAAAAGCATGCATTAGGCAGATACACAATATATCTCAGAGAAACCCACTGCTATTGCCACTTCATATTCCAAGCTCTGAATTTATACAATGTTTAAAGTTTTTTTGGCAGTTGGTGCCCTGGACATCTGCTTACAGCCTTGAGAGATCATACTGAGGTGTCTCAGAGAACAAAGGACCATAACTGGATTACTGCACATCTTATTTATATTATACTGACATGCCTTTACAAACCAGGACATCCTAGGCATTATAGAAATACACAAAAAAAGAGGCGGATGCAGGACTCCGAGGTGGGACAACTAACACTGGCCTCTGGTGGTCTGTACAGAAACTGGCTAGACTTTGGAAGCAGTAATTTCTGAGACGGAATCATGCTTTCCTTTGTGAAGAACCCACCCACAGTGTCTGGGCCCAAGGTGTAAATTAACCCCTTGCCACCTAGGATTGAACAGGATAAGAAACCTCAAGGTACAGTTTGTTTTTCTAAGCCAACCAAGTCACATTTACTGTTAAACATCTCAGACCATCCCTAGACTCTCTCCCATCTCTGCTCCTCTGGTTTGCTGAAAGAACAGCCCGTTCCCCCAGCCTTAGGGTACCAAGTGTGCTTTTTCCCACAGGGCTGAGACACCCTGCTCTGAATCAGGTAGTTCTCCTACAAAGCCTTACAGGGTTGGGCTTTTGGATTAAATTTGCCATTTTCCTCCAAGATCAGCAATGCAAAGGTCACCAGCAGTGGTCAGCCAGAGGGGTAACCCAGCACTCCCAAGTGCCCCCACTCCCAGCAACTGGATCCCCATTGTAGGTGCCTGGTTTGAGCTGCCTCCCTACCAGTCTGCCTCTTTCCCCAAGGGCAGGGGACAAGCACTGCCATCTCCTGCAGCCCTAGTAAAGCCTCAAAGAACAAAGGACAATATTCACCCAACTTTGACACCTAACTTGAGATAGAGGGAGGTTTTGCACCAGGGACTAAGTTTACAGCAGATAGAAAAGTTTTTGGAACTCATCTGAGTGCTCCGGAGAAAATGTTGGGAACAATCCTTGTAAACTACCACTTTCTTTGCTCTGTCCATCACTTTCAACTCCCCTTTGGGATTTTTGGTTAAGTAGGCTTGCCCCATTATTTTCACTGGATGCATCTGGTGGAGTTGCAAACCACTTATAAACCCCTATTTTATCAGTGGGAACAAGAATTGTCCATAAGCTACTTATACTAACCAGAGAAGAAGAAGGTTGCCAAAGACCTTGGTAATTCATGCTGTTCAACCTACTCCACCGGTGAATGGCAGGAGGTTGCATTTACTGTACCCTTTGTGGACAGCAATGGTCAATATCCTTGCTCAGCTTTGCAGGAGCAATGGAAGAACTAGTCTCATGATTTACTACCCATTTCAAAGCCACTGGCATGTGTTCCTTTAAAATGAGAACAACAGTTTCCTCTTTTGCACAGGTCTGCACCAAGATCAGCAAGAGCACTGTCAGTGGAACAGTGGTGACTGGCTGGGGCTGAACTTCAGACCATCAGAGTAGTTCTCCTGGTACATCTCATGTCAGCCTGGGCTAGCCACATTCCCCCTACACCCCTTCTGTCTCTTCTTTGCTGCATCTATCACTGAGCACATGCAAGCAGCGTGCCTGCACAGCCACCTGGTAGCTCACAAGAGACTAGTTGGGAGGGCCAGAGCCTACTGGCAAGGCCAGATCCAGCACATCAGCTTCACAGACACAGCTTGGTTCAGAGGTATTCATCCTTCTGCTACACTTACAAAAAACAACAGGCAGTCACCCAATATCCTCATTGTTCATTCGGGAGAAAAACAACCTCAGAATGGCTACAAAAGGAAAAATATGTATGGGTACTCATGACCCAACATGTGCTTTGTCTGGTCAGTGATACTGCCAAGAAAGAAGTGGCATTTGGCCAAAAAGCCTCAGCACACCAACAAAACACACTGAAAGCTCAATTATGAGGTGGCAAAAATGGTCATGGGTGCTTATGATGATGTGACTGAGTGCAGTGATGTATGGTATGAGCACGCAGAGCTGTTCAGGAATGACTGTGTCCATCTGTCAGGGGGTTGGATACATCACTGGATGACAGGCAATACTGGTCAGTGTGACAGACCATGCTTTCAGCACTTCATCAGAATTGCTTTCAAAGTGCTGCCTAACAACTGTCAAGTATCACTGTATCATAGGAGTTATAAAGACATTTTCAAAGGACAATAATGAAGTAGCTTTGTGAATTACTAGGAAGAGCTCCACTCAAGCATGAGTCACCTGGCAGAGAAATAAAGTATGGAGAAGAAAATATAAAAAGGTGATAAAAATAAATCTCTTCCTTCTACTAAGGAGATCTCATCCTGAATTGTGAAGTAGATAACAAGTAGTTGATGTGAGGAGCCTCTGGCAGCAAAGTCAGGTTACCTGTATAGGGGACATGTAATAGAAAACCATAGGATTGTTGGACTAGAGGACTGTTTTTACGTCAGTGTGCAAATTCAGTGCTTCTTGTGGGAACCACTGGATCTTAATGTTTCCGTTATCAGTTAATATTAAAGGATGAACACTGAATTAATGGGAAAAGTTCAGCCTGTACAGAGGCCTCACATGTGCTGCTGAAACAGCCTTTACAAAAAGGCCCAGAGATCTGATTCCAAAAAACTTCCTCAAATGGCATTTGAAGATATTCCTCATCTTTGTCATTCCCTTTTTCTTACAGAGTGAGTCATGATCTTTGCCTGAACTACACTGTCAGTAGGTCCTTGTCCAGTCTGCACCTCACTGATCCTGAGTCATCATCTTGTCTTAGGATCCATCTCATCATTTGAGATTGATCTGAGGGACACTAGCCTATTGCCTAAACCAAGTTACTACCACAGCAGCCATCCCGCTCACCTCACTGATGTACTGCAGGTCAGCACCCAGTGATGGTGATGCCTGTGTCAGCACTCACCCTCTACTCCCAGTTCATCTGCCACTACTCCTCCCTGACAGGCAGACCTCTCTCCTGCTTTAATCTGCATGTCATTTCTGACATCACAACAAAATTGGCTGAGTTTTGGTTCAGTGGATGGGCAGTAGGGATTGGGTGAGGAGGAACATCATGCTGTAGTAGTCTGGGAATACGCAGTTACAAAATTAAAAAAAATAAAAATAATAATAAAAAAAGGACAAAAACAAATGAACCCAAATCAACCCATTATTTCCTGGGTATTGTCTGGACAGCCAAATGCAATGGTTGGAGTCATAAAACCCTTCCCCACATCCCTACACAGAACTGGCTGGTACAGCCAACACTTCATTAGGCACCCATTACATCCTTTCTACTATTACAGCCAAAGGTGAGCCAGAGCCAGTGATCTATAGTTTAGAAGATTAAAAGCATTCTTAGTTCCTGTAACTATTCTTTCCTGCAACAGTTTCATTTCTCTAGTCTATCATCAATATAGAAAGCATTTTCATAACTTTAGTTACTTGTTTCTTGTACTTTCTGTATGCATGCTTTTATTTCTTAAGCCTTGTTCTCATTCTATTTGGCTATATCTTTTTCAGACTAATTTTTTGGTCTTACACCTACTGAAGGAAAAAAAGCTATACAGGCATAGAACTGTATACTGCAACTCCATAAATTTTCCATATAAAAAGCACTTCCATAATGTGTGTAAAAAAAACCCCCCCAAAAATAGCCTACTCATGTCAAACTACTTTACAGTTCAGATACTCTTTGAAATTTACAATTGCAAATGTATCAAAGCATTAAAGCGTTTATATGAACCTGAGCATGCAAGGCTAGCCAAAAATCAAGTGAAAGAAAGCATTTTCTGATAAATGTTAGTTTGATCTTACATCAGTTTCAGTTTGGATTATAGGTTAGGATATTTTTCCTCCAAGTCTTGTCAAGAATTGTGTAGCTGTCCCTTCTGATTGAGGGTTTAATCCTCATGAAATTCATGTATTATTTCTAAAGCCAATTCAGCACCTGAAACTGTTCCATCACATCTCACAGGATAACAAGAGAGTCAATCAGTCCATGACAACATCTTTCACAAAAGAATTTACTATCTACTTGCAGCAAAAAGACTGCAAAGTTAGCATTTGTATGTACACAATATATATATGTATGTATGTATATATACATATAAATGTATGTATACACAGTATGCAAATAGAGATATCATGAATAACCTGGAAGTCAAAACTAACTTTGAGAAATTAAACATCCACCCAACAGTTTTGGTAGTTGGGGTTGGAAGTTTTTGCTCCAAGATCCTGTGTAAATAAAACAGTCCTACAGGATGTCTGCTTTTTGTTGTTGTTTCCAAAAGCTTACTTTCAGACATTCTGAATGAAAAATAACTATGTAAGAAAAAACCACTATAGACTTCCCACCTGCTGTAGGGACCTGAATCAGTGAGTTAATCTGCAGGAATGCTCAATTATGAAGTTTTGTATCCACTGCCTTGCCAGCCCACCACAAGGCTTCTAACTATACAAAAATTCACTAGAGATTTTGGACACTTAGAAGCAGCACCTCAGCCATTGGATAAGTGTCCCCATGGAAAAGGAATCTAGAGTTATTCAAGTTACCGCATGAAGAATAGTGACCACAGCGAAAGACTGGCATAGTGATGGGCAGTCCCTTGACTCTTTCTACCAGATTTCAATCTATTTCAGAAGCAGTTAAACCACTCTGACTTTGGAAGGGGAGAGAGAGACAGTAAACACAAGATCAGTTGCTGAACTGGACCCAAATGAACAAAATAAAGATGAGGGAAGAGGGCACAGTGCACGACTCCACCTTACACGAGGAAAATCAAATGAGAGTGCAGAGCATTTAAGACACTTGTGCCATTTTCAGAATTTGTCTGTGAATGGGCTGTGACTCAAATCAACATCCAATCCCATAACCTACAAGCCATACGCTTATTAAGCCAGCCATGAGCTCATCCTTCCTCAGAAGAAGAAGGATAGATTTTCAGAACAGAAGCATAACTCAAGCGTTTCTACAGATTAGGCAATTTCTGATCACCAGTGTCACATGAAGATATTCTCCCTAGTGAGAACTTAACTTTTCAGAAAAGCAAAATAAGCTTTCCAAAAAGATATTGAATTAGTATTTAAAGGTTCTAAAGCACTGAGTCTGAATAACTATTATGGTCTCTTTTATTCATTCAACAGTGCGTACTTTATTGTTGATGTGTTACAGAGAAAGATAAATAATTTGCCATAACTGAAGTCTAATAACCACAATAGGCTATCATCACTAAATCAGTCTCCCCCCATGAAAGTTTGTCTCTCGTCTTCTGCTTTGCTTTCTTTTGTTTTTAATAAATGTCTGTGGAATCTCTATCCTGCTGGGCAAAGTTGTTAATCTGTAAATTTACTTGATTCTGTGCATTTGAACTGATCAACAAATGTCTAGCATCATTTATTTTTGTGGCAGTTTGCAACAGAACTGAAATAAATTTGTTATTATTTAAGCAAACACATTATTTAAGAAAGAGAGCATTATTACCATACAAATCTTAGTGACATTTATTTTTTTCAGTTTTATCATGTAACTCCACAATTAATAGAGAATTCTCTAATATGGTTTTCATGTGAACTAGTAAGGGGAAATAAACTCTTCAGTGGCATTTAAAAGAGAATCCAATTTTAAGCATTATCTTGGCCAATGGATCACATAAACTTTAAATTAATTGATACCAAGTTAATATTACTACTTAATTCTGGCTTGATGGCCTCCAGGGATGCCTCAGAATCTTGCTGTGCCTCGATGCTCATATACTGATATCATGTATCAGTGAACATAATCAGAATGAGTGCATAAACTTAAAATAGCAAAGCTGTTGCATGGTAGACGAACTGGAATTGTTATAGACAGTTTGTACCAATTTCAAAAGTTCAGCCAGTTAACTAAATACCTGAGGCGATCTTTCAACCCTCAAAGTTGGGGAAAAGGTCTATTTCAGCACCAAAGAGTAATTATATCCAGCCTAGTGACTGGCAGTTGAGTTTACAAAAAGGTTAAGAAAGCCCTATAGGTCAGCATAGCCAAATAACATTGAGGTAACTGCACTGAGATAGCTTAGAAGAAAACAGTAATTGAGGAACAGAAATGTCAACACTTAATCATAGTCTTCACAGTTTTTACTAGCTCAGAAGAAAACATTTGATGCCAAGCTACCAAATAGCCTTTGCAAACAATTATCAGCTGCATTTGGAAGTGATCTAGATGTGATGTTTTCCTAGAGGGACTGTTTTTTCCTGCCTTCTGACTACAGCAGCTACAGAATGTGCTCATACAACAAATAGCACAAATTACTAGGTGTGGGAAAACTTCTGCAGCGGAGACTTACCTCCCTCAATAATGTCAATTTCATGAAGCTTTATTAAAAGCCAAAAGCATTCCCTGAAACATCTTAAGAAAATCTTGGAGAGCTTAAGAAAAACATGGCTTGAGGCCACATGAAGACTATTTATTACTTAAGAGCAATCCAATTGCCTTAGACATTCTCATATCATTGTCCCCTTGCTGTTTTATACTAAAGCAAAAGGCTGTGCATCCATATATTACTGTAAAATTTCAGAAAAAAAAAAGGAAAGATTCATTGGGCAGGCAACAAAACCACCATTCCTGCCCCAGAATATCAGTGCCATCCCACCATGCAGAAAACAGTGCCTGGAGAAGACAGTCACAATAACTTAGGCAATCTCTGTTGTCATTACTTGTATATTCACGAAGGAGCACAACTGCTACATATCCTTGCTATCCCACATGAGGCAAAAGGGGAGAAGGGAAGAGTGACTTAATAAAACACTATTTGCAGCATCAGGAAAATAAAAAATAGCCTCTTTTTGGCTCAAATAGCAGAAGTTACTTTGAAATCCCTCAAATACGCTATCTGCACCAAGACGGCCACAGAATCACAACAGGTATTTCTTTCTTCTCACTGAGCTCATGAGATACTTTCAGCCTCAGAAGAACAAACAGGAAAGGAAAATATCACTACATAATTCTGAGAATATAAGGACCTCTGTAGCATTACCTTGAATAGCAAGTTCAACTGATTTACTGCTCTTAAAGCAGGCAGGGGAGAAGGCACCCTCACGCTAGATGAGGAAGTTAAGTGCGGAAATTACTGTTACAGAGTGACAATTTTTGGTGATCTAATACCTGACAGACATACCAGCAAGTGAGGAGTTTACTAACTCTGGGTTCCTTCTTCCGCAGGTATCCCTCCTCACATTTTTACCACAGAAGCAAAACAACAGAATCAAAGAATGGAGAAAATTCTTAAGATTTGTCTCAAATTGCCAATTAGTACTCCTCTTGGGTAAAAGCTGTCTCATGCTGTTTAGTCTTTATAAAAGATTTGCTGAATATCAATACAAGGATAGCATCATAATACAGAAATGCTGCTATATCAAATTCCTCTGGTAAAATATTGCATTTCTTTCTCTTATTTGTTGGCCCTTTTAAAGTGTTTTGAGGATAAACCAATAAGTTTTACCTGAATACTTAACTTCAAAAGTAGACAGTGATTGCAAATATTAAGGCTTCATGATCTCTACCACTTATTACCTAAGGAACACTTTTTATCGCCATTTTGTTCAAATGACAGCAATAGTTCATTTCTGGCTGAATATCCAGAGGCACAAAACTGGTATTGAGGCAGAAATCAGAAGCTTTATTTAAGAGACATAAAATTAATGTGTCATATCTGGAGCAAAAATAGGGTTTATATTCAAAATAGATTATCTGATTTATTTAATCAAATGGTACAAGACTGAAGGACACTGTCCCCGGTAAGCTGATGTACTCTAATAGCAACAAATGCATTCTGTTCATAGCTTAGCTTTTGAACACAGCAGTCAGCATCATATATGTTTCATCTTACATATTTTAAACCCTAAAAGTCCAAATGAAGCCAATAGAAAACATCATCATTGTTATTTCCAACAAGGATCAGTTTTCCAAGTAAACGTGTGCACTATATTTTGACCTGTGCTCAGCAACATCTGAAGGAAAGATTAATATATTCTATATATATTCTATATCCATTGCTGCTGACATGTGACATCAGCACAGAGGTTTTCTAAAATTCCAAGCTCTTGGGAGAAAAATAAATAAATAAATAAGGTAATAGGTTTGTTTATTTATTTAGTACATTTCTAGCTATCCTTGTTTGAAATAAAAGCTTCAAGATCTAATGCAGGCAGATCCTCAATATTAAGATACTAAAGGAAAATAAAAAGACATCATAGACTCTATATATTATACACCACCATTTTTGAACAGTTATTCTTTTAGTGGAGGCACAAGGCTGGATCATTGTTGAAAGTTTGTTATTGCTGACCTTTTTTTTTATCCAGCCCTCCATATTTTTTGGTGTTACATTTTAATTGACTTAATTTCATTAGATTTCTTTTAAGCCTACTCTGCCTTGAACACAACAAAAGCAGCAACTTGTTTTGACATTGTGAGATCTATTAAATACCTCTGTAGAGTTTCTTGTTTAAACACACAGAAAAATGAAATGCATCTGTGAAGTCCATTTGTCCACAGGGAGGCATGATAGTGGCAACAATAATTTAGCATCATCATGACTATATGAAGGCTTAAGAAATGACCTGCACTGTCTGTGAGTAACTGATGAAAAAAAGTCTTCCCCACCACAGTGTAAGCCGAGGTGGGAACTCTTATTTTCCCCCATTTACTGTCCATGAGGCTGAGCATTCCTTGTAGGGTTATTTCCTTCAGCCACAGCCATCTCCATGCTCTGGCACAGCTTACAGCACTGTCTGTCATAAATTCCCACTAAATAGCACATGCAGATGGAATTTAGTCACCATAAGTCTATTACCATTAGGAACCATTGTAACAACAGTCAAAATAATGGTGCAAAGCTTTAGAAGCTCTGTCACACACCATCTTGCCACAAACCTGCTCACAGGGGTGAGCAACCTTTCTATATTGGCAGTCCTGCTGCTACCAGTGAAACTGGATCACTGGGAAACTTCAAAAAAGTAATGAGAGTGTATATCCAGTGAGGAAAAATACATGCCTCAAATGAATAATGCCTGAGGTTTGTAAAATTTGAGAAAGACTATGACTGAAGAATTAAAGTTATTTACAAAGCAGAGCACAAAAAGACTTTTGAGGCTCTAGTTACTACCACAGTTTACACCTGCATGCTCATACATCAGCTGAAGGGAACTCTTCACCACAAATGCAAATATAAATAAAGATTAGATACAGGAAAGAGTTCAAATACATGACCAGTGTGGCAGTTTTCTGTCCATAAGGAATAAACAATTCTTTTCTAATTTATCCATATGGTACAAAGATTAGTTTTAAAAGTCCATCCCTCTTCCTTACAGCACATGAAACTGACAAGAAGTTCTTCATGTTATTTTGAACATCAATATTCAAGAAATTTTAACTAGTATTAGATCATTTCTTTCTATTCCCAGTACTAGAGGAACTCATTATAATTATGGTGCTACCTTCCTAACTGTGGCGTTTAAAACAAATAAGAAGCTGAACAAAAAGTATCATGTAGTCACTTTATAAAAGTGTCTGATGTTATCAAATTCACCACTTCCCATTCCCACTGTAGAAATCTGTAGTGTCCTACCACAATAGTTTCCTTTAATTGTAAATTGTGCCTGAAGGACGATGGCCACTGCACTGGAATATCACTGTTTGCTGGAATGGAAGGGGTGATGCTGGCAATGAAGAACTAGTCAGCATAAAAATGGCAGTACAGAGAAACAGGCAAATAATTGAAAAAATAAATGCGGTTTCCATAGCCTTGTGAAAATACCTTCCTGTAGGATGGCACACCCTTGTGATAAGATCTATAAAGAAGTCCTATATGGTTCAGAACAGCAGTCTGACATATCTGGATGGCAGAGAACAACCTATTTAAAAAAAAAAAAAAAAAAAAAATTCTGGGTTCCCTCCCTAAACACTATTGTTTGGAAAATACCCACTTGCTGAAAGACTGAAACACCCAGCAGGTTTTCACTGTCATGCCAGACATTTATTTCTAACTCCAGTTGGCTGGATTTAACAAAACTCTAAAAACATTTCAGCATAGTATCAACACTGGGACCTAAGTAGATGTCTGGTATAGTTAAAAGTCAAGCTGTAACAAAGCTAAATAACATCTCCTTTCTGCTGTGCCTTCACCTTATTGATTAGCATTCTCCTGCACATCGTTCACTTAACTTCAGACCTCACCCTGCAAATCCAGACATCAGTAACAGTACTGCCTCAGGCAGCATCACTGAAGTCAATGAGACCACCAATATCAGGCAGACCAAAAGGATGACATCAGCCTCTCTTTGTGATATTGGGGATATTCATTTTCATGCCTGTTTAAGTAAAATAAACCCTTCAATTGCACTGTTATTTGATCAATTCCACAAAAAGACCTCCAGTTATACATACTAATAGGGAAGTCCTTCTCTGGATTTATTCACTATTAATCAGCAGGTCCAAGTCAGCCAACCACAAAACAAGAGTGACTGTTGAGCTAGAACTCCCTTCTCATTAACTCCTAATCATTGCAAATCCCAACTTGTAGTAGAGGATGGGATACAGAGGCATTCCTTTCAGGGCACCCTTAAACCAAGAAATTCAGATAGTATGAAACTATTTGGGGAAAATAAGCTGTGCAAAGCTGTACCCTTCAAAAAACCAAAAATCATATGTCATGGACTTCATAGCACATTGTGTTCATGTATCAAGCTATTTTTGAGGTAAATGTGACACATCATGTGGCTGGACACATCATGAAGCTGATGACAACCGCAGGGGAAAAAAGTACAAAAGAAATGGCCTTGTCGGATCTAGAGGAAAAACAAGAGGGTGTTTTGAGGGCTGAAGAAGATGGTTATTTATTTTTAATTTAAGTAGGATGGCTAAAGAACTATCTTACTGCTATTCTGTGTGTTTATGTCAGGTACCAAGGCAATGCTTCAACTGACTCATACAAAATATGCGGGGTTTGTTCATTAGTATGGAAGTGTAGGGTTATATTTGCAATTCAATTACTGACACTCCACATGAACTTCAAAATTAGATCATACTTTTTCATGACCAAGCGTTATATATGTGGTAACCTGTCAGAATTCCACATGTTTTCTCCTATATTATTTTAAAAAGTAGAATTTTCACCCATGAATATTTCTGAAAGCAACTTACTCTCTGGAAAAATAATTAGTGGAAATCCAAGTCTCAAACAAGCATGGAAAGATGTCCACAGAGTTCAGTATTTGAAAACCTCAAGGCTGCTCCACATTTTTACCATTTTAATAACAGCCAATAAAGAATGCTCAGGTAGTCAGAAGGAGATTGTGAGTACTAGATTATCACCTACTCACACATCACATGGTATAGTACTGAAACAAATTCTGGTTCTTAAACATAAAGGCTCCTGTGAGCACAGCAACCAACTCAAAAAATAACTTCACTGGGTATTAACTAGAGCTCCATCTTTGCAGCAGTGGTTTTGTCCAGAAAATAGACATGTACTTAAAAAAAGTAATCATTTCAGTTTCCTAAGAACCTATCATGTGAAGGTGTACAGAATTGGCTAAAATGGCTATATCTATCTTTACTGTGAAATACACAAGGAAATTACTGATTTAACTCATCTTAAAGCACAGACAGGGGAAAAAAAAAAAAAAAAAAGGTAAAAATAATAGGCATGCCATGTAGCAACTGCAGAGCATTGAGAAGAGAATGAGTAATTATACCTAACTCACTGGTGATGGCTCTGATTTCTAGTTCCCCATCGCTCTCTAACAAGAGTAAGTCTGTTCCAGTTAGCTAAATTGACTGAGGTGAAATTGGTGTGAGATCAATAACCAGTTTGAGAACTAATGAAACCTAGTAGAGAGTTTTTGTAGGGTCTTTTGTTTTCAGGAAAGAAGGTCAGTAGGGGAAGAGGTAGTGGTTTATTGTAAACATTTAAAATCTGGCTCAAATTCAGTCCTTCTTTCCCCATAAAATATCAGTAGAAAAGTGTTGTATCTTAAAGTACCACCATTTTTTCAGATGGGGGTTCTTGATTAAAGGTTTTGTTATTGTTTGTGGAGAGTGGGGGTGAAGCAATTGTTGTGCTCTTATTTTTAATAAAAACTTCACCATTTCATGACATTTTAGAATGGAAAACACATTTAAGAAAATGTAGCCTATTCTGAGGATTTTAAAAGCTTTTTTTGTAAAAGCTTTTATGTATTAGCATTGGAAAAATACCATATGTTTCATTCTAGAATTGTTATATAGTCTCTGTAGTTTTATGCATTTATTTATTGGACCAGTTTAATGCATTTCTGAGGCTGGAAACAGAAAATTGTGTCACTTAAGTTTAGTGCCTTCCCCATCCTGCAGTACTGGAATCCTCTCACCCACCTACCACTACTGAAGACAAACACCCTCACCAGAGAGAGGCTCCTGCCCTCCTAGCATCATCACTTCAGAGATATTGCAGTGCACCTACAAACAGCCAGGATCTAGACCTTGCCAAAGGCAACTCAGCACAGGTAGGGTCCTTTCTGCAGTTCAGCTTTCAAGTACCTAGGTGGGTCAGAAAGGCCAACTCAGGTCATGATTTTTGAATACAAAACCCCAGGCTGTGGTACCGGCTTAAAGCCTTTACCCTCACAAAAACTGCTCTGCCTTCCCAGTATATTTACAAAATGCTTATACAGGCTTTACCATGAGCCAGATCTCACATCTGATCCAGCTTTAAAGACAAACCAAAACCCTGAAATAAGGAAGTCCTCTGTTTTTCTTTTTTTTTTTTTTCCCCAAGTCAGTCAAACTCTTGGCACATGAAATGGATGTACTTTTAGCAACGCAGGAAGGTGAGGTGGGGTAAGGCTGATTATCCCTGGGCACAGCGACCACAAGTGAGAGCAGCTGCTGAACATGTAGAGCCCACAATGAGAGGTGTTCAGTCCAAAATAGTCACTTTCCACCTCATATTTGATTATGAAAGAAGCATTCCCTCCTCGCCTCCCCATGACTTCCCTGTAGCTTTTAATGTTACTCTCTCTAGAAAGTGTCTAGCAACAAGGCTGAGCAAGTATACACATATAATTGTATACCAGGAGCACTCCCACTGGTCTTTCTAGGGCTACTCAATAGCTTACAGTTGTATACATTCAAAGATAACTTAAAATTAGGCTTAGAAAGCCTTGGTGGGAAGTCGGTTAAAATATCCATCATCCAAAGTATGGTTAAAAAACACAAAAGTGGTCTTATATCCTGTAATTTTCCCACAATGCTGAAGTAGACAGAGAAAATGATTGTTCCTTCTTTTACCAGTTGTATGCTTGTGGATACTTCTCTGACACAACAAAGAGCAGAAGTAAAAGTGGATATTTTTTGTCTATTTTGTAGGGGTGGTGGGATTGGGGGGGGAGGAGGGGGAGTTGTGCAGTTTGTTTTGGGTTGGGTTCTGGAGTGGAGTTCTGTTGTTTGTTTGGGTGGTTATTTTATTTTAAGTGAATAGCTTGCCACGAGATACACCTGAATTTTTAAACACTACACAGGCATACATTTACTCCTCAAAATCATGACACCTACTAACAAATTTTCAGAGATAATGCCTTTGCACGTTAAAGCTGGACATTAAAAGAACCTTAAAATTTTAAATATACTATGAAGTTTGTCTGTTTCTTTTTAAAATAAAATTCATTTTGGAAAATACATTCCTACTCACTGTGGAGATATCGTACAATTTTTGCCTTTTGCCTACAAACATTATAGAGTCCACTCTCTGCCTTCTCTATATGCATATGTAATCTAGTGTACAAATTTTGCACATGTGCTATTTATCAGGTTTATAAAGGAATTACCAGCTGACTCTACAACCTCCTTAGTTTGCAGCTACTCTGGTTATGTCTCCCTCAATCCTCTGCCATCAGCCCACAGGGCTTTCAGGCTACACTCAGCAGATGATTTTGCACCACAATCAGTTCAAGTGACCCAACAGCATAAGCCAAACTGAATTTTTTTCTACATGTAATAAGGCAGAACAGGGCAGAGGCAGCTACCAAGGAAAATAAAAATGTAGGAAAATAAAGGGTCAGAGCTTGAATTAAAGGAGGAAGAGGCCCCACAGATCTCAGAGAGCTATTACCTACAGAGCATCTGGAGGGCCACAACTAGCCTCTCCATTGCCACCAGCACAATAGCAGCCACAGCTTTTTCCTGCCCTGTCCAAAGATCTTCTCACAAGTTTCCACTGCTAAAGGCAACTCCCTGTTATTTCTATGCCTGGACCCAGCTCTGAGCAGTTTTCACTGTATCTACTTGACTAGAACAGTCCTTATCTATAAGGTTCATTAGTTACAGTTGAAAGCATGCTGGGGGTTGCTTTCACTGATATGAGCTTTCCCTGTGCTCCAAGGAAAGTGAGATGCACCCAACCTCAGAATACAATTATTGATAGAAATGATACCTAAAATACCAACATTTATGCTAAGTGTATGCAGAATCAGTACACTTGAATAATTATAAATTGGTATAAATAATAAAAAGCAACTACAGATTAAATCAGGCTCTGCCTGAAGCCATCAAGTAACAATACAGAAAACAAACCCTTCCAAAGGTAACCTATGAGGCTTACTATTGATACTAAACAAGGACTTAGTGTCATTTCATACCACGCAATCAAATACTCATTTGCTGTATTCAACTACAACAAAAAAACCCAGACAAACCAACCAAACAAAACAAACAAACAAAAAAATCCTCTCACTCTGGAACTTGGATCTTTCTTCCCTTTCACTTTGATTTATTTCAGTGCTCAGAGAATCTAGTATTTCAGAGAGAGCACCCCTGCCTTTCTCAGCTCACAGATGCCCCTGTTAAATTCTGAAACCTGTCCGAGAGCATCCACAGAAGCAACACCTGAGCAAATAGAACTGAAGTGCCTGAAGCAGTCACAAGCAACCCATAATCAGTCTCTACTGATGTTACCAGACAATACAATTAAAAGTATTGAGCCAACATATGGGAGGTGGGGGCATCAGGGAATATCTAGCAGCCCCCTTGTCTAGGGGCCATTCCACACTTAACAGCACACTAATCTGCCAGTACCTCCATCCATTCTCAGTAGATCACTTCATGATCATTACAAACCTTTCTGAAAAAGCTCACTTCCTTTTTTTCACATCATATACCTGTTGTTTCATTTTCCAGTTTTGAAAGTTGAATTTGCTCAGTGAAGAAAAAAAATTCCCCCAAAAGCTTATATTAAACTGGATATGGGGACAAGAGATAGAAAAATACTACTTCCATACTAATTTGCACAGGTAGTTAGAGAATGATAGAATTATTTTGGTTGGAAGAGACCTGTAAGATCATCAAGTTCAACAGTTAACCCAGCACTACCAAGAACAGTCCTGAGGATATTCACATGTTTACAATATGTCCACTGAAGTAGCTTGACAAGGAATGGGAAGTCTGGTCTGGTATGATTCTGTTTATATACACAGTTGCTGGTATGTGCAGAAATTCCCATTGTTTGCTGGACACTGTCATGTTTTACTTGCCGTGAGGTCTCTAGAATACCCAGAAATTAACAGAATAAACTAGAATTTATATTCATGGAGTTTTTATTAAAAATTAGTTTGCATCTCTTCTGTTTGCATAGAGTGGGGTGGACTACTTTTACTCTCAAAAAACCTTCAGAAGGGGGACCATAAACCCATAATCTCTGAAAACTAGTATGTCTTAGGCAAATACACAGACATACACATGTACTTTGCAGTGTATATACTGCAGATCTAATGTTGCCAGGTAGCACTGGCTCTGTTAGCATGTGGTGGATGTAAAGGAGACTCAACACATGGGAGACACACCACCAGGCTGCGTGCACACAAGAGCAGCAGCCAAACATCTCCCCACAACCAAAGGTATGGGCATCCTCACAGCAGCACCAAGCCTCATATGCATGATATTCAGATTGAGAGATGTCAGCTGTATAGCATCAAGATTCCACTCCAGCTTGTCTGCCATAAAAAAAATGCACAATTTTCACTTTCTGCCCAAAATTTTTGATGCAGCAACAGCAGGTGCCCAATGAAATCCAAATGTCCAGTGGCTCTCACCAGCCCTTGGGGACAACTTGCTCCTTTACTGAGTGTATCTTTAAAGGGTGCAAGATTCAGGCAGTCAAGTGGGGTGGGAAGGCAGCTCACTGAGCCAAACAAAGCTGGTAACCTGAAAACAGTGAGTAATGATGCTGAGGTGGAGACAGACCTCCTTGTTAACCTTGGGCAGGTAACTTCACCTACTTATCTTCTTCATTGATGAGAGCAACTGGGTCGCAGTCTGAACTATAGGTATCTAGGAACTCTCTCAAAAGATAAGAAAGGATAGATATAATTATTTTTCCATTCATATACATGATGTCTAAAAAGCCACTAAATGTTTATTCTTGGCTTCTCCATAGAAGATCACTATACTCCTAACACCAAAATTCCCCATATCTGCACTTCCCAGGCAATGGTGTCTATACTAAGATATATTGTTCATAACTATAAGACAACCTTGGGGAAAGAAGATGGAGAACAACAGTGAACGTCTATTGAACTATTACTGCACTCTTTTTGATTTTTACAAGCTGTCATAATATTTTGACCCAAAGTATCTCAACATCCAGGTATACAATATTTGATTTTGAAAAAACAATTCAAGTTACAGATTACTGTTATCACACAGACAAAAAAAAAAAAAAATAGCACTCTGGATTTATGCAACTATTCTGCTTTGTATGCTCATGTAAGACCGTGTGAGGATTTGAAGAACTTTTGACAGATAATGACAATACTAAGACTACAGAGGGCCTAGTTTTCATAAATTACTTCATAGCTATTTTATTGGGTTTTTTTAAATAGTAGGAGAAGCAGAATTTTTTCTCCGACAATAGCAAGAGAAGGTTTTAGTTGTTAATGAGAAACATTATCTTAACAGAGAGCTGAGTCTTCTCATTTTCATTTATACAGGAGATTGATTAACACTTAGCTAATTGGCACATGCAAATAGGGATTAGCTGAATTTGTTTTTCTTTACAACTCAACGACTATAATTTAGATACTTATTTAAATTAAAATCTGATATTATTTTTGAAGGTAATCATCTGCCTGTTGTCAAAAATAAACCAGCAAAAAATATTACTAATTGTACCTTATGTATGTTTCAGAAAATAGTTAATTAACATTACTAAAAAAGTAAGCATAAAATAAGCAAAGCTTCACTTCACAGTATTGAAGTCAGGTGTCTTAATAAGAGACTAGAGAAAACACATTTTCTCTAGTGAAACAAGGTCAAATAAGTAGGGGATAACCAGAGATGCAAATGCATCTGAAGTCATCAAGATTTCTAGCAGAAAATAATTTTCCAGTGTTTATTTCTAATAAGTAAGATCTTTAGAGGGTTTCCTCTCCCAGGTACCCACCCTTTATTCCCAGTAAGGAAAATTTCAGGAAGAAGTATAAGAGTAACCGTGCAGCAAGATGAGCGAGGAAGGTTGATTTTTAAGTTCTTTTTGGTTTCGGGTCTGGTTGGTTTTTGAGGTGGCGTTTTTTGTTTGTTGGTTTGGTTTGTGTGAGTTGTTGTTTTGGGGATTTTGTTTGTTTTTTTTTTTTTTGTGGGGGGGGGGGGGGGGGGGGCGGTGGGCTTAGATGCTTAGTTGCAGGTGTTCAGCGAGCCAGCACCG
>JANIJG010014907.1:44978-57099 GCA_024611175.1 Megaceryle torquata
GGGGGGAGGGGGGGGGCGGTGTGCTTAGATGCTTAGATGCAGGTGTTCAGCAAGCCAGCACTGCAAGAACAGAGACCTCACAGCAGCAACACGTGTGTGGCTCAGCTCATTTTATGACTTAGTAAACAATGCAGCCTGATACAGAAATTGTTCCCCCAAAAAATATCTCTCTTTGCTCTCTTCCTGCATTGTTACTGGAGAACAGGAGGCTGGAGGGGACCACATCGATGTTAATAATGTTTTAATGCTATCTCACATAGTCAAGGTAGCTGAAGTATGCACAGTCTACTGAAAAGATTTAAGCTTCCGAGATCTATCCTAAATCTGTCGTAGATATTGAACTATTTTAGTAGAGCTTTTCATTAGCTGATCATGAAGCACCAAGCAATAGCCTAAAGCCAACTCCAACCAAGAGATTACAGGACATTTAGAATTCAAAACAAGCACAGTAAATCTACAATTACCAGTATGGCTGCAGATGCAAGTAAAAATACAGCCTATATTACATACATAAGAATACATATATTACCTTAGTTGAATCCTTCTGCAATATATAGTTACTATCTTTCCAGTTTTTCACAGGCAGTCCCTACATCAAGCGCAGCATGCTACCTCCCCACAACCTAATAAATTGTTTGAGCCAGTTGAGTTTATCCACCAGACAGTGAGTAGTGACCATGAGGAGACAATCATTGGACTTAACTCAGTTTATTTACTTCACACTTCATTCAATCCTCAATTCACTCCTCAAATCCTAGTAAGAAGCAGTAGAATACTGTCTAAAATTAATCTCCCCAGATTATCTTGTTGGCTAGCAGGATTCAAGCTCCAGAACCGTTCCACAGGTACATTGGCCCGCACAAGCATAGCTAATAAGATTGCATTCTTCACTTATCAGTGAAAACACACACCACACATTATCTAACATGCCCTTCACCATACAAAGCAGAAACATCTTACTCTTTCTTTGAAGACAGGATTAATTTCTCACCCTCTGCCTCAGAAGGGAAACTTCTTAGAAAACCAAGAGGGAGAAAGCACTATGTGCATGATCTTTGGGTGTTTGTCCACCTTTGCTGTTTTGTATCGTGTTTTTAGATGGAGATCTTATTTTTTCTCTATAATACACAGGTACTTAGTGCAAGGGAAGGAAACAGATTATTGTTTCCTATTTCATTTGCAATAGGCCATCCAGACCTTGATGGTAAGTATATCTCTTTATTTCCCCCTTAAGTCCTAGAAGGGATGTCATCAGGTTGACTCCCTGTCAGGTTACACTCTGTCTATGTGGAATGTATGCAAATGTTTATACCTCAGTCTGAGGTGTATTCACAGAATCATAGAATAGTTTCAGCTAGAAGAGACCTTCAAGATCATCAAGTCCAACCTTATTCCTAGCCCCATCAAAACTACTAAACCATGTCCTTAAGAACAAAAAATCTATCCAGCTCTTAAACACCTCCAAGGATGGTGACTCCACCACCTCCCTGGGCAGGCTATTCCAGTGCCTGACAACCCCTTCAGTAAATAAATTCTTCCTAATATTCAGCCTGAACCTTCCCTAGTTCAACTTCAGACCATTTCATCTTCTATCGCTTGTCACTAGGGAGAACAGACCAACTTCCTGCTCGCTACAGCTTCCCTTCAGGTAGTTGTACAGAGCAATAAGGTCTCCCATCAGCCTTCTTTTCTCAAGGCTAAACAGCCCCAGGCCCTTCAGCCTTTCCTCATAAGAGACATGCTCCAAACCCTAGTAAAGTGTTAGTAGCCTGCCTCTGTACAGTCTCCAGCATCTCAATGTCATTCCTGTAGAGAGGGGCCCAAAACTGGACACAGTATTTGAGGTTTGGTCTCACCAAAGCCAAGTACAGAGGAATGATCACCTCTCTGCTCCTGCTGACTACACTATTCTGATACTGGTCAGGATGTTGGCAGCCTTCTTGGCCACTTGGGCACACTGGTGGCTCATGTTCAGCCTGCTGTCAGTCAACACCCCCAGGTCCTTCTCTGCCTGGCAGCTCTCCAGCCACTCCTCCCCAAGCCTGTAGCACTGCTGGGGGTTGTGGCCGAAGTGCAGGACCTCGCATTTGGTCCTATTGAAACTCATGGAATTGGTCTTGGCTCCAGCCTATCTAGATCCCTCTGTAGAGCTTCCCTACCCTCAAGCAGATGGACACGTCCACCCAGTTTGGTGTAACCTACAAACTTAATAAGGGTGCACTCTATCCCCTTATCTAAATCATTCATGAAGATGTTAAACAGGAGCGGCCCCAGAGCTGAGCCCTGGGGGACACCACTCATGACTGGTCACCAACTGGATTTAACTCCATTGACTACAACTCTTTGAATTCATCCATCTAACCATTTTTTTTTACCCAGGAAAGAGTATACCCATCCAAACCAAGAGCAGACAATTTCTCTAATAAAACATTGTGGGAAACAGTGTCAAATGCCTTACTAAAGTCAAGATAGACAACATCCACAGCCTTACCTTCATCCAACAAGTGGGTCACCCTGTCATAGAAGGAGATCAGGTTTGTGAAATAGGAGCTGCCCTTCATAAACCCATTCTGACTGGACCTGATCACTTGATTGTCCTGCATGTGCTGCATAATGGAACCCAGGATGGTCTGCTTCATCAGCTTCCCTGGTACGGAAAGTCAAATGGACAGGTCTGCGGTTCCCTAGATCATCCTTTTGTCCCTTCTTATATATGGGCATTATATTGGCTGACCTCTGATCTGTTGGTACCTCCCCAGTCAGCCAGGACTGCTGATAAATGATGGACAGTGGCCTGCCAGCTCTCTCAGCACTCTGGGATGTTACCAGTCCAGCCCTATAGATTTATGCACACTGATGTTGAGCAGCAGGCCATGGACCATCTCCTCCTGAATTGTAGGGGGGACACTGTGCTCCTGGCCCCTGTGTCTTGGCTTGAGGAGAGTGACTTTCCCCAATGCAAGTGTTCTTATTAATAAAGACTGAACCAAAGAGGGCAGTCACGTCACCCTCTCAGCTTTGCTCATGTGAGAGCTGCCGGCTCCTGGCGGGTCTCATCGCTCTTTTTTGGGACATCCTGGCTCTGGGAACCCCTTTTCTGCCTTAATCTAGTGCTCAGCTGGAGGATTTCCCACTGCTTTTTCCTCCACTTCTCTCTCTGGAGGAGGAAGTACCCTAGCCATAGCCACACAGACTTTATCAGCCTCTTTCTCTGTAAGATACATTAGCCCATGAAGAATTTCTGTTGCATACACCTCAGTTTTAATGCTCAAGCTCTTGTTATGCCATTAGGATACTCAAGGCACCTTTGTAACATCCTGCTAAAAACAGGCTTAAACAAGACTATCAAGATAACAAACTTGAAGTTAATAATATGTCTGAGCATATAATTCACATCTTGAAATCTAACTTGGAAAAAACCAAAGCAAGAACACCTAATTGTACCTCTCGAAACACTTTCTGTGTTCCCTCCAGAGCTGTCTTTCCTTACCAGAGTTTAGCATAATCATTCCATACAACACTATTTCAGCAGCTGAAGGGGCCTGTAATTGTGTCACGAGACGAAAAGTGTTATCTCCGAACAACAAAATATTGAAACTGAGGTACATGGTCTAAAGCAGGGATTACTGCTAGCAGTCAGAGTGGCTACACTAGATGCTAGGTCAATTCCCAAGCAGAGCAAAGCAGAGCAACCCTTAGTTTCCACTATTTTAAAATCCTTCTCTGCCAAACTCAGAATAAATCACTCTTAAAACCCTTAAGGCACCTCTCCACCAAAGAAACACTGCACAGGACCAATGCACTGCTCCCAGATCCATCTCTGGATGCTGTTAAACGGATCATTTTGGAAATCAGTTCTCTTTGGATAAATGACACCTCTTATCAGTGTCTGAAAAGCAGCACAAGCAGACTGAATGATAGAGCAGAAGCAAATGTGCAAGTTCTGAGGACCTGTTACCTTGGCTTGTACCCTTTGGTGTGGTCAAAGAGAAACTGCCTACAGAGCTACACACATGGTGTCCCTGTATAAAATGGAGTCTATCACATGCTCAGCAGGAATAGGGGAAACGAAAATATGCAGATGAGTAATATAAAGTGAGAGAAATTCTTAAGTTCCCACTCAACCTTTACACAGAATCAACTACTTCCTAAGTTAAGCTTAAAATTCCTAAGTTACAAGTGCATAGTACAGAAGACAGTCAAGTAAGCTCCATGCTGAATAACCTGAAAAAGTTGCCAGGAATGCAGAAAAAAAAAAAAAGTGCATTCTCCATTAAAGTCTTAAACCTTTAAAAGCTTTAACTAAAATGTCAGCATGTGTCAAGAAATATTAACTTACATAATGCTGTGGCATTTTCTTGCCAGATAGTTAGCATGCCAAGTTTCTATAATATTACTTCATGCTTTTCTAAGTGTTCTTACATGACTACAATAACTCAGCATGATTGAGACAGCAGTAAATTTTTTCCTGTTTAATTTTCACTTTTCATTTTGTTCTACAAGTGCTATGAACATGGATATATTTGGTTACAATACCAAAATTATAATGATTTACATTAAGAATACTTAATTTTGTATATCTAGATTAAGCTAGTCTTTAAGGAGTTGAACACGAGCACTCATTTAATCAAATATCTCATAATTCAATACCACTAACTTTGTTATACATAATCTTATATAAACCTTTGCATCCCTATATGCCTTGAAAAATAAACATTGAATCAACTACCTTTTTGAGAATCCAACTCCCCAGGGACCTCAGATTAGCAAACACCTATTAGCACATCTAAGAGTTTTCAGAGACAACCCCAAGACCATACAACATTTCTGATGATTACTACAAGATTACTATGATAAATGAGGATCCTTTCCTCCAAGCATAAATACAAGACTGAAGACTTCTGGACCTTAAAACATGGCCCATAGCGGATAGAATTATATTAAGATTTAGGAAAGATATTCCATATTACAAAATATTTGTTTGTGAACTTGCTTTGATCTAGGCTAATAGAATATATCAAGGATACTTGTTTTTTTCAAAAACAAAATAAAGGTGCCTACAATTTTGTAACCTCTATCAGACACTGTGTATGCCAGTATGCCATACCATTTGAAAACATCCACAACATTTTTAATTACACTTCATACGTGCCTTACAGTGTCTGACTTGAAATTTTTCCCTGACTTAAAGAAAAGATGACTGTGAACTGGCAGAGTAGCAGTGAAGACTAAAAGAAAGTTCTACTATGGAAACCAGCAACAGATAACCATAAATATCTGTGGTACAGACATCAAACTCCTGGTGGTTACCAGGATGATCGCTTGACAAGTCATGCTTTCTAAACCTGGTCATAATTTATGTCGGTTTTTCTGGAAACCTGAATCCTGTGGATGCATTTTAGCTCTCATTAACTGCTATAAATTAAATGAATAAATGGAGAGCTAAATAACTGGCTTGAAAACCATTGGGGCCACTAACCAGATATTAGGGTTTGTAACCTTTCCTAAGCCACTGGGAATACAATATTAAATAACATTTTTATTATCTCTTGGTTGTTAGATATTTATTCAGCTTTAAAGCAGTGGTATTCTAAAGGATGACAGCAAGCCAAAAAAGCACAGCCAGATCCAGCTGCATTCAATCCACATTTAAAAAAAAAATATACAGACTTAAATTCAATTGATTTTTCAAATATCTTTAATGTTCTTTCCAAAGTGTATCTGATAAATAGATGTATATTTAGGGGGCTTTTTTGGTTTTTTGTTTGTTTGGTTTGGTTTTGTGTGTGTGTGGGGGGGGTTTTGTTTTGCTTTGGTTTTTTTTTTTATAGGAAATACAGTCTATGTGAATGTAGAAACAAACACATCATTATCTGAATTTTGCTTTCAAGCTACCAACAAAGAAAAGACTGGCAATTACGAAGGTAGAAATTCCTCTTGACAGCATTTTACTTACTCGTAGAAGTGAGGACAACAAATCTGCAATTTAAGAAACAGCTGTAGGTAAGCCTGTGCAGGCTGGTCCAAGCCTATGTATGAATTCCACCTCTGTCACTTGGAGCAACACTGGGAGGGACATGAGTTACCTCCACCTGGGAAGACAATAACTGCACTGGGCGTGCTCTCTATGGCACAGCATTGTGCACATGGGACTCAAGACTTGCCTATAGCCATGACAGAGAACTTGAACTTGCTGGACAGTGGATGGGAATTGGGCACATTTGGAAAGCCTGCAATACTTCACACAGAATATAAAGTTTCTGACCCAACACATTCAGCTCTCACCTTTAGATATAGCTTTTGTTCTGCAAATAATTCCTATGGTTTCAATGAGATCAATCGCTCACAACACAACACAACTCATGAATAAGAGGTTGAAGCAAGATCTAGGATTTTTTTTTTTGAAGGGTTCAAGCTTGTCTACTTGAACAAGTACATAAGTAACCATTAACCAGAAATAGCATTGAAGGGTGAAAAACTTCATGAAAATAGACATCTCATTTCATGCTGGTTTTCCCCAGTAAAATAAAATACATTTGGTTTTGTACAGCTCTATAACTTCTATTCAAGAAAGAAAGAAGTTGTTGCACCAATATGCTATGTGATTGCCTACTACACCTGGTTTTTTTGATACATGCACTAGTCATAGCAGTCTAACTCATTAACTAAAACGTGTATGTGATCATGATGTACCACCACTCAGCCTACACCACTTAATCCTACCAATGCAAGTCTCATCCCATAAACATTCATAAGATCACCTGCAAAGAATTATAATTGTCACCTACACAACTAGCACATCTTCATCAATATGACCCCTCATTTTAAAGGGTAAGATATTGGATGAAAAGAAAAAAATTAAGTCATCCAGGATGAAAATATCACTAGATATAAAAAATTCTAAAAAACCACCCCACTCACCTAAAATATAAAATTTTTTTTCTGCATATTGTGAGTCAGTGACTGAACAGGTAAGTAGTCCACACTGTATTGGAAGTGTTGCTTAAAATCCTGAGCATGTTTTACAATCATATTTTTCAAATTTGTTTTGGCTGAAGATATCCGTGCCAAAATTCAATTCAATTTTACAAAGCTGAGATATCATCTCAAAGTAGGAAGAAACAATGGATAAAACAGAAATACAAACAAAAACAAACAGAAAAAAACCAACCAAACAAACAAAAAAAGGCCACACAACCTCCCACACAATCTTGACAAATCCAAACTTGAATTTAAAACAAACCAAAAAACCCAGAATAATCCACACCACTCACCTGAAACCCACCAATACATGGTCACAGAAAGATTTAATGCTGTCCCATAATCAGATACCACAGAAGACCAGAGAAGAAGTTGAATGCCTGACTTCTCCCAAGATGCTGAAATACAGATTTCCCTGTGAGCTGCACACAGGAATTCTGATGTTCAAAGCCAGGCTACATTATCTTAACACGAAATATTGGGCTAAAATGATACTTTACCAACCCTCTGTACCTTTTAGTGTTAATATACAAGAAAAACCAACAAAATCGTATTGCCTGCACTTCTGTAAGTAAAGTCTATGAGGGAATCTACCTGTATACAGAAGTGAGGTATCTGTGCTTAGAAATCTGAGAGGTGCAAACCTAGAACTAAAGCTTAATTGGTTCATTGTAACACAATTTGAGGTAGAATCACAGGTCAAGTCTACCACTATCGGTATACCTGCATCAGAAATACTGGGTAACTCCATTGAGTCCAAGGAAGCTGTATAAACTTGACAGGAGCTTGAACTGTAACCTACAAAAAAAAAACAAACAAACAAAACAAAACTGCCCAGGTATAATTTTTTTTTTTCCCCTCTTAAAGGTCTCTTAAGTAAAAGTGCTTTATGATCTTCTGTCACAAATAAAAAAGGAGAATCCAAGTTGTTTGCTAGAACATAATCACAAGAAAGAAGAGATTTGAACATAAAATATACTTACGCACACACACACCCCAAGTAATTTTTGCCTTAGAAAAAAAAAATGGACAAGTTTTATATTATTAATTTTGAAGTCACAGTTACATCCCCTTCTAGAGAGAGAAATAAGAAGGGGAACAAAGTGTTATTTTATGATAATGCAACTATATCAGCAAACTACTCTGCAGATTTTGAATATGAAAAGTTGCAAGGATGGATTTGGATCCCAACTCTATCCACCACCCCCACACTTCGTGGGCAGCTGTGGATTCATGGTGCCACAGGAGGAGACTGAACCTCAAGACCAAACTTTAAGATCTGTTGCCTTGATGCCTTGTCATGGTTCTACACAGCTCACTGACAGATGTGCTGCTGGTGTTCCTGCTTTTATTATGAGTGTCAGTGACACCTTTTTTCCCTTCTGTTCTCCTCATTATTATTCTTCAACACGCAGAATGTTTCTTTCCCAGTGAAGGTAAATATCTATGCATGAAATGATGGCTAGTATGCAGCAACAAGCATATTACCTTAAGAAACAATCAAACATTGATTTTCAGGTTCTGCACTTCAGCCTCCCTAGTGCTGTCATATCCAAATGTTAATGAAGCATCAGGTAAACCTACCTAAAATGCTGGGATCAACTGAAAATCTGATTTTTTTTTTTTTTTCCTTTTTAATTTCTCCTGGTTGTATTTTTACAATAAAAAGCCTGAAAGCCTCAATCTGGAACAGGGCTAGAAATATATGAAAAGGAAAAACAGAGAGTCTTAGGTAGGTCCTGAACTCCAAACCCAGAACTGCTGAACCGGTCTAACATACATCTGCATGGTTACAGCTGGACAGGATTTGTTTAATTTTAAAATTTAATTCTGTTTCATTTTCTGAGCATCCTAATGTAAACATTCCCCTAGAAAGGGTGAAGACCACAACTACAGCCTAGCAGATTACATATGTGAGACTATAAGGCAGCTGCAAAGCTGAGCAAATGTTGCTTGCGAGAGCTGCTAAACAGCCAGTTAATAAGGGAGCCATTTGCAGTTCACAAGAGCAGCAGTTTGTTGAACCTTCATACTTATAAGTTATGACACATTTTCCTGTGCCAGTAGATTTCCATGCAAGACAGATGTGCGTACGTAAATAGTTAATAGATCATGTCCTTTATATAAAGGCAACTCATCTAACAATAATAAACAAGAACGTACAAACACAGCACATGAGAAAACGCCTGAAGATAGTCCAATTTACATTAAAGACAGATGCTCTGACCCTAAACATATTGCCTAAGAATCATTTTTTGTTTTATTTTGTCAAGCATACCTGTACATTTTACACAAAGTAAGGAAGTGTGTTTTGCCTAGGCTGGGAGTCAGTAAATGATAACCTGGGCTCTTCCTGCTGCAGTGATGAACTTTCTACATTTTATGCAACAGATGTCACTTGGCAAATAGTCTCTTTCAAGATACTGCTGTTCTACAGCAGCCAAACAGGATGTGTAACCAGATGGAGTTTAAAGTGCAGCAGCTCACAATGGATCACTGGATAGACGGGAAGATGAGTTTTATTTTGAACAAAACCAATTTCAGTATCTCATGGGTGTTACTTCACAGATTTCTTTCATCCTTTCATACTCGTGCTTTATTTATGAAGACCAGGACAGTGTGGCCAGGGTTTCTTTCAGTGACAAGAGGAGCAAGGGATGCTGGCTGTCAAGTCTTCACCATGTGTTCTGGGTTATTTTTGACTGATAATGATGTTGCATGATCTTTTGCTGTGTTTGTGTTCCCTTTTGACAAAGAATGCAGAGGGTGATGTTGAGTCATATCACATGTTTGAGGTTCCGTGTATGTGATAGGGCCTCACACTCCACCAGTGCTTGCCGGTTCTTTCCTGTTCTCAATATTCTTTCATGGATTTTATAACTCTACTTGATCTTTCCATTTGCATCAGGTGTGCCATTCTTCTTACTGCTGTTTCTATCTGTGCTGTTGTACATTCATATAGGGGGTTATTTTGTGGTTTTGAAGTCATGTTTGATTAGGGTATTTAGGTGTTTGGAGTGTTTTTAGGTGTTTTTTTGTTATGGGTATGGTTGGACTTGGTGAAGTAGGAGGTCCTTTCCAACCACGAATATTCTGTGATTCGTGGTCCCAGGGTACTAATATAATGTTTACTATATAAATCTCTACAAAAGAAGAGTATTTAAAAGGTTTACAGTCTGTTTTAAAATCATCTATCATGGTCATTGTCCCTAGTGTGTAGGGTTAATCAAGGCTTATATAATTAAAAAAAAGAGTTTCCTTCTGACACTCTCATTGGATGTTGCAAGTGGCCTACTCATTTTCAGTCTTCCGTGTTAGTGTATGCCTCAGTTCTTTCACATTTAAGAACAAAAAGGAATTATTAGTCTTTCATATTTGGGAACAAAGAGGGATTATGAAGAAATGATTTTTTTTTTTTTTTAATAAGGCACAGGACTAGATTAACCCCAGAGGACAACTTTAAAACTATAGAAGTATACAAAAAAGATTTTTGTTGATTGTTTATTTGCTTTCTGTTGCAGTACTGTAAATAATGTCATTCAGTGATAAAGCAATTATTCATTTTAGGGTATGCTTTGGATCATCTTTTTTTTTCCACTGGCTTGTTTGAAAACTGTGCATCTAATTTCCAGCCTAAATTATTCATGACCTTCATATACTCATTTGTTCTTATTTAGTGTCATTCAGTAGCTTAATTCTTAGTTCTTCCACTGAGATTGGTTTATACTTTGGCTTATTTATAGAGAGCAGTCATATTTACTTTTAGACTTTGTGTTGCTAGGCTGAACAATCCAGGCTTTGTCTCATTATGTACTGGGAAAATTAAGAGCCTACTGGGTTCAGTTTAGAGAAGAGAAAGCTGACCGGTGACCTTTCTGCAGTCTACAACTTCCTTAAGGGGGCCAGTGGAGGGGGAGGTGCTGATCTTTCCATGGTTGCCAATGATGGGATATGGGGAAATGGTATAAAGCTTCATCAGGGTAACTTCATATTGGACATTAGGAAAAGGTTCTTCAGTGAGAAGCTGCTCACTGGAACGAGGCTCCTCAGGTAAGTAGTCATGGCACCAAGCCTATCAGAGCTCAAGGAACATCTGGATGATGCTCTTAGTCATATGGTTTAGTTTTAGGCAGTCCTACAAGGAGCAGAGAGTTGGACTTGATGATCACTATGGGTGCCTTCCAACTTGAGATGCTCTGTGATTGCAGTAACCCTTTCTCCTACTGCCTACAGTTTGAACACGTCTTTCTTGTACATACATGATGTTGTACATGATGACAGCAACACTAGCATAAGCAGATCTGTAGTGAAGTTGAAATTACTAATGCCCCTTAAAATTGCTTCTTATTGTTACTGTTCATTATTTTGAGTAGATCACAGTAGATGTGATAATGTAATCACCTGATACACCTTTTCTTTCCAGATGGTAAACTCGTAGCTAAGAGCAGTCCCAAAGTGTTTGACATAAAAGCAGGGATAATAATAAAAAAAAGGATACTTTTGTTGGTTTCATTCTCAAAATCACCCTTTTTTTTCCTAATGGCACTCCAATCTTCCTGTGAATGAGTGGTACCTCTTCAGCCCCACTTCAGCAGATTTAGTAGGTTCTCTCTTGTATTTTGTGCCAGTTCTCTTTATCCAAATAGTAAGGCTATATTTTTGAACCACTCTTAGTTAATAAAATCGCAAGAATGGAGTGGTAGTCTTTTTTTTTTTTTTTTTTTTAACCACTCATACTGGTATCTCTCTCTCTCTTTTTTTTTCTTTTTTTTCTGTTATTGTTTTCATTTGTTTGCTTGTTTGTTTGTTTTTAATCTTCTAGTCCAGTTCCCTCATGTATAGTAATCTTCCATGTTGTAGTATAGATGAAAATATACTGAGTTCCACCCCCCTAACCAGCTTTCCTGCATTTTCTTTTGTCTGAGGGAAGGATCATAGAATTATAGAATGGCAGGGGTTGGAAGGGACCTCTACAGACTGACTTCAACCCCCCTGTCAGAGCAGGATCACCTAGTGCAGGCCACACAGGAACATAAGCAGGCAGCTTTTGGAAGTCTCTAAAGAAGGAGACTCCACAACTTCTCTGGGCAGTCTGTTCCAGGGCTTTGTCACTCTCACAGTACAGAAGTTTTTCCTCATG